>LGRX02026167.1:0-30242 GCA_001247695.2 Cymbomonas tetramitiformis | reverse complement strand
ATTGGGGTGGCCGTGACCCGTAGGGGAATCGACAACTTACTATCTATTAATTTTTATTCTTTGAAAGGGAGAACAACTGGGCTGTTTGAGCCTCGCAGGTGATTTGGCCTTTTCGTCAATACACGTCTACTTCAATTGAATGACCACCAACCTAATATTTTAATAATTTTTAGAGGTTTGATCTCGCAGAAACCAGCTATTACAGAACGAACATTTCCCAAGTTACAAACAACACCTCACAAATCCCAAGTTACTTACTAGTTGGCAACCATTTTGCAGAAAACATCAAGTCAAATGCTCTGCCTTTTTTCAGAGGAGACAAACAAAAGCTTGAGGATGGAAAGAAACCCCGCACACCGGCCACTGGCTGTCACGCAATTCTCCCTTCGGATCACATCAAGGCCTTAGCTCTGGAGGAAATCAGGGTTCGAAAACTGGCTATCACCACACTCTCTACCCACTTTCACAAGTTTGACATTGCCGAGGACACCATTCCACAAGCAATTAATGATCTCATTAAGGCAGGTCCATATGACGGTATTCTGGCGCCACACAAGAGATATACAGCTGGTCATCCCTTTCATTGAAGAATGTCTATTCGGTTATACAAACTGCCACTTAGTCAACTCTCTGCCTTATAGACGACTATGGTAAATTTGATTTTTTTTAATGCCTACTTGCACTACCTTGCACATTTTGTCATCATCACCCAATTTACTCACATGTTTGCCCAATGATTATATTACAATCCCATGCTCTTGAAAAAGCATCATTAACTCAAACATTTTTTTCAATTGTGTCAAACCTATATTCATTCCATATATGAATCGCTCAACCCTCAATATGTGAATTGCTCAACACTAACACTATTGCTCAGCACTAACACTCACTAACACTATTGCTCAGCACTAACACTGCTTAACTTCGCTTTCCTATAGTTCGTTCAGCATTAGCTATAGCATTTCTCATTTAAACATCTATATTCAATCTCCACATTAGATGATAAAAATTCAGACGGTGAACTTGAAATTGTAACCAGTCTAACTATCATATATTAGTCCAAATCACCGTAATATGTAGGCCGAATTCACATGACCCATAATCAACATCCTATCTAAATGCTGAAAATATGCCTCCCACCCTCGTGTACAATACATTTTTATACATTGGAACCAATGAGTGGGTATGATTAATACCAACTATCGTCAATACACGTCTACTTCAATTCAATGGCCACCAACCTAGTAATTTGGAAATTGATTTTTCCCCACCTGTACGTTCACGTACCCCCTATATGGTATGTTCGCGATCACCCCTATTTTGGTGATTATACGATCTGATCGCGATCATGATCGCGATCAAAAATCGGGTTTTATTACTCTGTCGGTGTTCCGGCGCTTTTCTTAGTCTCATTGCTTCATCGTGGACAACAGAACCGATCCCTTGGCTTGCATGGAGCGTGGACGGAGGCCGTCGCTGCTTCTTTCATGTATCCGTGTTTGAATTGTATGATGGACATGGAGACCGAGGCAGAATTTCGGACAAACCCTCTCCCCCGCCCACCCTGACCCCCTTCCTCAACGTCTCCAAATACCCCCTTAATTCTTCGACTTCCCTCCCCACCGCTCAGATGTCAGATCCAGCCACCCCTCCACTCACCCGGCCATGGCTGCTTCTCCATCTTCTAGTTTTTTGCTTAGCACCTACCTTTTTCTCTAGATGTCACCCTGCTGAAAAGTGGGTTGAGCCCCTTTGTGGGCGCGCTATAGTAGAGGGAGTAGCCCCTGGTGTTTTCACTAGCCTGCTTTGCAGGGATACCGCACTCTCAGGACTTTGTCCCCTTTGCTAGCGTAAATGTTTTATTATTATTATTATTATTATATTATTATTATTTCGGTCACTGTTAAACCCTGAAAGTGAGATGGAGACGGTGTGTGACGTACTGGGACCTAAAGTTGAGTTTGAAAACAGCAAGGCGCTCGTCGTGATAGCCAGTGAGGTCGAGTCTGTTGAGCTTGTTGAGCAAACCGCTGAGCTTGATTCTGACAAGCCCGAAGTTGACCCTCACGCGCCCATTGATCCTGAGTCCATTAAGAACAACACTCCTACCGACTTCAACCATCTTAGTAGACAGCAGTTTGCGACGTCGGTAGCTCATGATGATGATGAGTGTGCTTAACATATTTCATATATGGCACTCGGAAGTAATATTTGTACAAGTAGCAATATTTCATGAAATATTGGAAATAATGTCTTATCCCTCTTCGCCATCTTTGCATTTATCAAAATGTTGTGAATAATGCCTCCTCATTGCATATATGACCCTAATTCCACGGTATTTGTTTACTTCGTGACACCGCAAGGATTGCATATATATGACCGCAAATTTTCATTCCACGGCATTATTTGTTTAGTGTTACTTTATTTCATATCACCGCAAGGATTGCATATGACCGCAATTTCTCATCCCACGGCATTATTTGTTTATTTCATATCACCGCAAGGATTGCATATGACCGCAATTTTTCATTCCACGGCACTATTATTTGTTTATTTCATATCACCGCAATTTCCGATTTCACGGCATTATCGTTTGTTTATTTCATATCACCGCGATGATTGCCGCATATATGACCTGTTGACCTCAATTTCTCATTCCACGGCATGCGGAGTGAGTCTCAACGTTTCAGCAACTCGTCTCCGCGGCTCGGCGCGCGAAAATCCCGATTTTCAGTGCTTGATCGCGATCTGATCGCGATCTGGTCGCGATCATGATCGTATAACCGAAATTTCAGTTTTTTGGTCAAGCTGATCGTATGTTTGACTTATACGATCTGATCGCGAACAAGGTGATCGTATCGCAAAATTCCGCGATCGCCGAACCCTGATTTTCTGTTTTCTTCACGATTCTGTCGTTTACCCTCCTATCGAATATATAAATAATGATTAATATTATTATTATTAATAATGATTAATATTATTATTATTATTATTATTAATAATATATCCAGACCGGAGGTTGGAGCCCCCCTCGTCGCGAGGGCCCACGCATGGAATGGTGGGTTTACTTATTGAAATGCGCACAGATGTATGAAGTTGAATACCCCACAATACGTAATGCTCAGATTTACAAGTAGAAATGTTCTATTACAAGGTGTTACAACCAAGAATATTCTAGAATTATTCACCAGCATCGATCACTACACGACGATTCGTGAGCGTCAACGCCTTGTGCTTCGTTGTGAATGGTCACAGCCCAAGCCAACATTAATGGGAATTGTTGTCGCTCATGCATGGCACCGCCAACAGGGCCAACGTGTGATCATAGATCTTGGCTGTCTAGTGGACCTGCTGCAAAATGACGTCCGATGCTCACTTTGCTTGAAAGGTATATTTGTAATATGATATATTTTGAACTGCTTAGTTGTTTGTCTCATATATCTTTATTCCTTATGTATTCAATATTCTTATTTCGTTATTCCACTATTCTTCTTCTAAACTATATCTATACTGGAATTGTCACATCACAAGGAAACTGTTACCCTCCACTCCTATGGCCATCCACGGTATGGCGAACAATATACAATTGTGTCGTTGTTTGTGCAACGAAAAAGTGTGTTTGTGCCAGGGAACAATAGCCCTGCCAAGCCATTCGATTGGCATACTGTATTTATGCGTACTGGGGCAGTGAGATGGCAATGGGCTCGGAAGGGGACTCCCGAGCCATTGACTTCGTACTATGGGGAGCGAAAGCCTGGACTTGATTATAGCTGGCAGCATATTATCGTCCACCCTTCTGGTGCGCTACGCCGCTGGGAGCGTAATAGGGGCGGCGGCTGGTTTCTGGAAGACGCCACTCAGTTGAAGGCGCCGGTAGCGCCATTCTCATTACCGATCAGCAGCGTTGGGTACTGGAATCCGACGATTGTGATTGACGATGACGAATATCGTGGAATTCCCTACACGGGGCGTAAGCCTGTACACTCAGAGCCTACAGACAGTGACGATTCGGGTACAGGCGCTGTGTCCTGGATGAAAGAGAAGTTACCGGATTCTGATGACAATGATGACGCGGGTGTCACTAACAGTAAGGAGAAGCTACCAGGTTCGGATGACAACGATGACGCGGGTGTCACATATGACATGGACACTGCCAGTCCGAAATGGGAGCCAACCTCGCCCGAATATGATGACACCGAGGATGACGTCAGCGAGTTCGATGACTTGGTAGCTGACGATGCTGAAGAACAAGCTGAAGCTCGAAGGTTGAAGAGACTGGGACTGCAATTGATCATGGATGAGAAGGGTGAACTTCATTGGGTGCCAAAGGGCACTTCCCCGACCTCACCTGTTCAGCCAGAGGATCAGCCTATCACCGAGCAGAAGTCTGAGGCCATATCTGAGGATGCCCCAGCCTCTGTGGTGGAGACTGTTCATGTACCACCGAAGGAACCAATGGGTGAGAATAAGGCTGGGGTGTCTGAAGAGACGAAGAGGCAACCTAAGAAATATCCGAGATGTTGGACACATGAGTATATAACTCAATTGAAATGCACCATAAGCAGTGACAGTGATGAAGAAGAAGTGCTTGACGTGGCTCCTCGTAGGAAGAAGGCAAAGATCAGCAAGGGACAATGAAATCAGCTGTCTTGATTAGGATTGTCCAAATGCAGATTCTCTGATTAGGATTTGTATAGGTGGCAGATGATGATATGCCAGCCGACATGGGACAGATCGATTAGAGATATGAACTGCGCGCCTTGAAAGTATAAGACCTGATTATTGCCCATTTGGAGGCTGTTCTAACTTGAAGTAACTATTTGGAGGAGTTGTTGCTCAACCTGTTAATTTACTGGTCAATCTTTCCTGCCATAAAGATATTGCAATTGCTTGAATTGTAGCCTTGTTCAACTGTTTATCTAGAACATTGCAATTTTGTACACTGCAAAATTGCCGACTACGGACCTGTGTCCCAAGATTGAAGCAGATTTACCTCTGACTGACCCTTGAGCTCCGGCTCGGATACAGTCACGTGCTCAAGAAGTCTTCACTTGGAAGTGGTATTGCTCTGCGCCTTTTTGCCCCCTGACTTTCACCCTGCATGCAAACAGGCGACTTTCCAAAACTGTTATGCTGCAAAATGGTCAGAAAGTGGGAAAAGAAGCCGCCAACAACTCAAATTTACCGGGATTAACAGCCAGATTGACCCGAACGGAGAGTGAAAAGTGGACCAGTGGTCAGATTGAGAAAAGAGGACCTCGGAGACAGTTTTAACGTAGACACAAAAATTCCTGACGTTTCTTGATAGTTTTTTGTCGTTTGGAACCTGGCCCCGAGACCTGGGTCCTCATAGATCGCTACATTTTAAATTGGGATGGCCAACCGGCACGACAGAGCAAAATTAGACAAATTTGAGCCCATCAGACTACATAGGAGGAAACGGGAGCCCAGAAGGATAGTTTTCTATTTTTTTTATATTCTTTGAAGGGAAAAAATAGTCTCCAACACTGGGACCTGGCCAATTAGTCTGGATTGCTCCGGGATGGCCGCCAAGAAATTAGCCAAACTGCCGATCAACACTCAATTTTTGAAATTTGACCACCAAAAACCGCATTGCACTCTGGAAAGCATATTTCTTTGTTCACCACGACTTCCACTGCTACGATGAAATGTTTTTCTGAGTGTTCTGGGGGAATTTGCCCAAATTGGACAGATTTGACTTCCCCAACGGTCAGATTTACACTTTTCCACTCTTAATTTCAACATGATGCAAAACGCCAACACTGGACGCTCACCTCCAACGTCGCCTACGTCGACTCCCAGGCGTACAAGGGGACGACAGGCCAGTCAGCGCAGCACGAGAGGTGCTGCAGCCACTGGAACCACTGGCAAGGGGGCGAAGGGCACCTACAAGGCGCCCTCTCCGGGTCAGCCGCCGCAGGCTGCGCCAGCAGCAGGTGCGCCAAGCTTCCAGATACCCAAGAAGAAGTCGACCCTGTCAGCTGATGCTCCTGAGTTTAACAGCATGACTCCTCTGGCTCTGGATTCTGGAACAGCTTGTGTGACACCTTCCCTGGAGGAGGCTGTAAGCCTGTAACGGTACCTAAACAGCGCCCTAATCCGCCCCTGCGTCATGCAAGAGCGGCGTCACCACGGGTGCTAACTGTTGACACCCCTGGTGCAGGGCGAAACATGAGGGCGACTCCCCAGCGGTATGTCAACTTGACCTCTCCTTCCCCTGGCATTCTGCGACTGCCCGGAAGCCGCGACCTGAGCCCTCCAGCTCCGCGCCAGCGAAGCCCGCCTCGGACTCGAGACCGGACCCCGCCACCGCCGCGCTGCAGGAGCCCACCGCGGACGCGCGACATGAGTCCTCCAGCTCCAAGACCGCGAAGCCCTTTGACATCCTACAGGACTCCACACACTTGGTCTGGAGCTACGGTGATGACCTCCCCGCACGGCCAGCTGCCCACGCCATTCAGCGAGAACGCGCTTCAGGCTGAGTCCGCGGGAGCAGCCTCTGTGGGACAACCTCTACCTGCTGGCCGACCACCTCGCGACCCGATCGCCGTGCGCGAAATGACCGAGGTCAAAATTGCAGCATGTGAGCAGGACATGCAGAATGAGGCGAATGAGCAGAAACCAGGACTTCGTCAATTTCCCTCCCGCTCCGATGTGGCCAACTGGCGAAAGCGCCAGCAGCAGGGTGAGAATCTCGTCTGGACTCCGCGCCCTAACCAAGGGGGTGTGGGGGCAGCGGGGAGGTCAGAAGACACGCACCAAAGCATTGCTGGCGAACCCATGGCACACTCAATGCATCCAACTCCCTCCTCAACAAGCAGCGGGGAGGTGGGGGCAGCGGGGAGGACAGGTGGCTCCGGCTTGACAGGTGGCCCACGCCACATAAGCATAGCATGTTCTGGGCATTCGCTGACATCGCCGCTTGCGGAGAAGGTGAACGGTGACTCTCTGACCTCACCGATTACCGATACCGTTACGGAACCTAAGGTGATCGGTGACTCTATGGCAAGGTTATCGGTGACTTTCGAGTCCGAGATAGACAGCGAGGCAACTTCACTGACGCCTTCACTGACTCAGGCGACTACGGAGGCAGCTACGGTTACGGATATGCTCGAGTCCCTGTTGAACCGCGAGTCCAGACCTTTGACTACCTCGCTGACCTCAACAACTACGGATATGCCCGAGTCCCTGTTGAACCGCGAGTCCAGACCTTTGACTACCTCGCTGACCTCAACAACTACGGAGCAGCCAGTCAGCACAGTCAGCTCAGTCAGTTACGCCGACCTCGCACTCAGGCGTGGCGTTGGACTCGCAGCCTACCAGCCGCCTTCTCTTCCAGTCATCGAACCCCCTTCTCAAGCAGATGTCCTCAGCAGAATTCCAGTCAGAAACTTACCTCTGAACCAAGACTCAGTGAACCAGCTTTCTCGCCGGGAGAGGCGCCATCAGCGATGGGAACAGAACCAGCAGCGCCTGGCAGAACGCCCTCAGATGCCTCTGTCCCCGCACTGAACCATCAGCATCAATCCCTAATGCATAATCAGATGATGTTAGAGGTATCAGAGTACATGCAAAATCTGCATCAGCAAGTGCTCCAACACTACCCGCATCTGACTTCGGTTCTACCAGCAGTGGGCGCTCCACCTATGACGCCCTACCAGCACACCTTAGGATGGGCGAGCGGTTTACCAGGTGCACCGGCGCCAGCAGCTGGATCAACCCAATGAAGGACCATGCCGTTGAGGAACACAATGCCTCCCGAGTAGGAGAGACACCCGTTGAGTTTGTCACGAGCATGGTCAGCATCCGAATACACCTGTATTGTGAGCACAGAAAGCGGTGCACTGGGGTAAGCATAACGGATACGGTAGTGCCGTGTGAAGTATAGATACTGAGCCACTCTCTGAAGTGCCTCCCAGGCCTGAGCCGAGGGGCATGAGGAGAACTGTGCCAGATATATGACTGAGTAATACACATCTGGCCTGGTGCACCGTGCAATCCACAGCAGGGACCCAAGCAGTGAGAGATACGGGGTGACAAGGGTGAGATCAGGGTGCTCCGGCTTCTGGATAACGAGGTTCACATCCATCGGATTGTGAAAGGTTTTGGCCGGAAGCTTGAACTTGGACATGAGCTCCTTGATCTGCCTGGTTTGGGACAGTGCAATGCCCCACCGATCATAGTCAACCGCAAGCTGCAGGACGGCTGTCATACGGCCAAGATTCTTGCTCTTGAATGCCGCCTGGAAAGCTGCCCAGAAAGCCTGGTGGAAGGCATCATCACATGTCAGCCCGAAGTCATCCACGTAGACAGCCACGAAGGCCACGAACACAGAGGTCACAATATAGTATAGGCACGGGTCATATGTGGACTGGGTGAAGTGCATTCCCTGATAGGTGAAGGACTTCATGAATTTGTTGGCCAGCTTCTGCCAGGAAGTACCAGCCGTCCGTAGCCCGTAGAGAGCATAGAGCAGCTTGGCATAGCCATATCTGCCCTTATACATATACCCAGAGGGGAACCGCACATATATAGGAACCTCCAGACAGGCATGAACAAAGGCCTGACTGACGTCAAAGTGATAGACCATAACCCCCATACCAGCAAAGATAATAGACAGGATGAAGAGAAGGCGGAAGGTGGGCAGGTCTGCTACCGTGCATGCGGTTTCAGCTTGGGTGTAGCCCCAGTGCCATGTGGCAGCCACGGCCATCCGAGCTTTATGAATTTGGACTGGCGGTAGACCATCCCGTGGCTTCCAGGGCTTATTCAGCACAAAGATGGTGCTGGTGGCGATCTCACCGTCGGGTAGCACCTCCACCGGCTCTATCTTACCCTGGTCAATCAGAGGCTGCACCTCCCCACCGGTAATAGCCTCCTCCCACTGAGCCCCATCAGGCATAGACAGTGCCTGGCGGTACCCACCTGGCAGTGGCAGATCAGGAGCTGCAGTGTGGTAAAGGCGCTCGGCGAGGTCAGCAGAGATATGACAGAAGCTGAGTGTGCCGCTGGCAGGCAATGTACCGACCGTGTCCTCCGGTGGGACCACATAGTGCGGAAGGAGCCACTGGTCCTGCTCCGGGTGGTCGGAGAAGGGAAGGTGGCAAGCACTGTGGGTATCAGGGAACACCACCAGACTGGCACGGAGGTCCATGGCATAGGCACGTGGGGCAGTCACATCACCGTAGGCCATAGGCCGGAAGAGCACCCCATAGGACCTGGACCGCCTCATGTCCGTGGACACAATGAGTGCCGGATACAGCGGATCACCGCGGGCCTCCTGAGCCTTAGCCAGAGTCCAGAGCGGGTAGTGTTGATTGCCACAGTCAATGACCCTGCGGCGGTCCAGCCAGTGGACCAAGTCAAACCAGGCAGTGCCCGCAGGGTCAGCCATGACATACTGCTGGGCGGTGGTCCAGAAAGTGTCTGCTGAACCAGTGTCAAGCAACTGCACGGTGGCATAGGTCTCACCGTCCCGGGTGTCATAATATGCAGCCACGGAATGGACTGTCACCACCATGTCAGTGGTGTAGTCCTTCCACGGCTCCGGCCTGTCACTGGGCACGGGTGCGGAGTGCTGCTCGTCGGGAGCGGGGGCAGGGAACGATGACATCACCTGCCCGAACTCTGAGTAGTTCCTGATGAAGTCTGGCCGGCCCTCGGAAACAACCTTGTTCCTCTCCAGGTCTAGTACCTTGTAGGCCGAGGACCTGAGGCTGATGCCCACAAACCGCCCCTGCCAGGCCCGGGGGGTCCGCTTCTTGGAGACCCCCGGATGGCGGGCCCGCATCTGCTGAGCATCCATGGCCACAGTGCACAGGGTGCCGAATATCTCGATACGGGAGTAGGTAAAGTGATAGCCCATAAGGTGATAGAATGGCACCACGGCGTCCCGCCCATGAGGCAGGATATCCCATAGCAGGCAGGCATGACTGTCTGCAAGAGGCCAGCAGGTGAGGTCCATACCGGCTGTCTCCAGGAGTGCACGGGAGACCGACGAGATCTTACCAATCACATATTCAGCCATGAAGTTCTGCCAGTGCAGGGTGGGTGACGACTGCAGGTGTTTGATGGCATGGTGTTTGTACAGAGCCTGTGCTGCAGGGTCACACAGCTCCGGGGCACAATCAGTGCGGAGAACCAGGCCAGTGCAGGCAAAGCCGTGATGAACAACATCTGCCAGGAACTGAGCCAGGATGAAGCTGTATGCCGACTTCTCAGCAGAGAAGTAGCAAAGTGTAAACCTCACAGTGAACTCCACAAAGGTCCAGCGGTACCTCGACCCGTCATAGCCAATAGGCGTGATCGGGCCTGTAGCATCAGCAGCCCACATAGACCCAGGCTTCTGAGCTCTGTATCTGTCAGCCGGAGGGTGCTTCGGACTCGGCTGCACTGTCCGCATACGGGCACACACAGCACAGGCCTCAGCACAGGTCCTGTGAGACAGCAGCTGCTCCCGGGTAACTGTAGTGCCATGCCGGGCGATGTCAACACCAAGGTCCATGAGCTGAGCCAGCCTGAGACCATGAGCATGAGCATATGCGGAATGGCACCACCTCTCAGGGGTGAACCTCATGGACGTGTACTGATCACGGTAGATGATAGCCACCGGGAACGGGGTACCAGCAATGAAGACACGGTCCCCCCCCGCCCTCCGAGCCAGCCGACTGAAGGGGCCGTCCAGCATAGGTGTGCTCACGACGGTAGCTGAATATGCCCTCTGTGCCAGCTGGGTATACATGTAGCACCTCCCAATGAATAAGGTGCTGCCTGAACGTACTGAGGTGTGACTGGGGAATCAAGAAGAGGAATACCGTGTGCTCGGGGTCGGTTGCAAAGTCCCGGTTGGCCTTCTTGAGCATCCGCTCACAGGTGAGTCCGTCAAAGGGCGGGTTGCCATATATATAGGCACCGGCCCAGAGGTGACCCCAGCAGGAATCAGACAGTGAATACCTGACTGGGCAGGTCTGGTTGTTACCCACGCCGGGGGGAGGTCGTCTCCGAAGAGGGAGATGTCAAAGCTGTGTTCCCCGGTCTTGGCCAGTGCAGCGGGCGAGCCCTTCAGGAAAGCCCACTCGGCATACTCTGAGCGTGCCCACATCCAGTCACAGATCTCACCGGTGCGGACACGTGAGACAGTCTGGGTGAGTGCACTGGCTGCCCCCTCAGGGACCTCCGCCCACATATAGTCTGTGCCAGAGTCAATGATCCGATAGACACGGCCAGTAGGCAGGTGGGTGTAAGTGAGGGACACAAGGTCAGGGGACCCGAAGCCGAGGGAAAGCATAACCCGAGAAGACAGGAGAGTGCGGCAGCCGGCTTTATAGTGTGAGTTTGGGAGAACGAAGTGGTCGATGGCTCCGTCCTGGATACAGACCCCATACAGGTGGAATGTCACAGTAGCATCCGTCCTGTGAGACCCAGCCGTGACCATGGTGAAGGCCACCGTACGGGTGTAGTCCACGTCGGTGCAGGCCGACAGGTCCCCGCACATGACACATGTGGCTCCAGAGTCACACACGATGCCCCTGTCAACCCGGACGGGTGCAAAGACAGCACTGGCCAGAGAACTGAATCCAGAAGCAGCCCACTCCTCGTCGGGCACATATAACGGAACTGACTCTGCACTGCCATAGACCAGAATACTAGTATAGCCAGCGGGTACCAGAGGGTAGACCACTGTAACTGACCCAAGCTGACCAGACAGTACACCAAGCTCCACAGAAGCATACGTACCCACAGCATAACCAGCGACCAGACATAAGCCGGTATCACCGGTAGCCAGTCCATCAGCTGAGAAAAGCTGACCAGCAGAACGGCCGACGGACCCCCCTGCTGGCGGGGTAAGCTGACTGACTGACTGACTGACTGCCGCAGACCCAGAGAGTACCCAAACAGTAGTGCCGAGGTACACAGAGCCAGGCTACAGATAACCAGAACAGCAGTCCAGACTGGTGAGGAGCGGCGAGAGGTACGGGGCTCACCCGCCGGAGGCTGGGTTGTTGAGGGCTGGTGCCCGCCCGCTGGTGACTGCCGGTTGACAAGGTGTCGCCAGGTGCGTACGGGAGTCCTGGCACCAACGGCAGGAAGACAGGCCGAGATAGCCAGACCCCAGGTGATAGCATGCCAAAGCACCAGAGCCCGTGGGTGCACCTCCAGCACAGCACCGGAGGCACCACCAGACTGCACCGCATCTGCCGTGCCAGAGAATGCTAGAATGCACAGCAGACTCATGTACATGAAGTGACCCGCCCCATAGGGCCTGCGGCCCGGGCCACCCGGACCCCTGGGCTGGGACTGCGGTGCCGTGCTCACCAGCTGCACAGCTCCAGGGAATTCGGTGTTGGTTGTTGTGATCCGCACGTCGGCTGCCGGCACCGCTGGCTGCTGTGGCTCAACACTGAAGTGCTGCAGAGACACTGCAGGGTCCGGAGGCTGGTGCACGGCAACATGGAGCTGAGTAGGTGTCATCTCACCGTCGGGGCAGTCCCCATCGTCAGGGTCCTGGTACGAGTTGAAGCGGTTGACAGCGTCGTAGTACTGCTCCTCCGAGCGGCCACATGAGTCCCAGATAGCCCACTCCGACTCAGTCCACGCCTCCTCACTGTCAACGGCAGAGTGCGGCACAACGGCAGCCGCCTGAGCCGCGGGGAGGTCAAGCGGTGCCTCCCCGAGCTCCAATGAGTAAGAGTATAAGCATGACTCATACACCTCCTCCTCCGGATCGAGGAAAGCCGCATCCAGCCCTGACAGGATGTCTGCAATAGGCGTGCCCTCGGGGTGGAACCCCGCCACATGCGCACTCTGCACCCCTCCAGGGCAATCACGGCGGAAGTGAGGGCCGCCACAGTCCCAACACTGGACCGCGTGGCGGCCCTGTGCATCCCGTGTCACCCGCAAGGCAGTCGGTGAACCACCGGATGCAGGCTGCCGCTGCCCCCGAGTCCGCGGTGGAGGGGCATGAGGGGAAGGGTGAGAGCCCTTCCTGTGCCCCTTCATGTTCTGTTGTCGATTCTTCCCGTCGCGGGCCGGTCTGGCGCGGGGAGCTGTACCCCTGTCGCCCCCAGACCGGTGAGCACCCTGTCCGGCTGCCTGCGGCTGAGCATCCCGAGTCTGTGGCGGGTGTCTGGGCTCGTCACGCCTGCGGCCACCAACAATGCGAGTCTGCGGGATGCCCGCACGGGCCAGAAGGGCGGCAGAAGGGGACTCCCCAGAGAGAAGTGAGGCCGCCAACGCGGAGACCCCATCCTTTTTCTTCTTCTCCTTAAGCAGCTTCTTTTCCTCTGTTTTCTGTTGGTGAAAGGCTTTCACAGCCAACGTGAACTGCTGAATTCCGAGAGCCTGCTTCTCCCTGCCCTCGGCCGTTTTAGAACTCCACTCCTGCAGAAGATCCTTATAATACAGAGGGCACATGCGAAGGGTGAGGAGGTCCAAGGCGAACCCCACACCCCACACATCGTCAGGCTCTACACCAGGTCTGAGCTCGGACGTCGGACCGGACAGCGGTGTGGTGCTGCATGAAACCCTTAATATAGGGCTCGGGGTCAACATCCTCCAGCAGCTCAATCGCCGGAGCTGTCTCGAACAGGTAGCCATGGGAAACCCACGGCCTGCGTCGCCTGGCAACGGCCCGGCAGATGACGAGCCATGCACGGCGCCCATCATCCGGAGACACCGTAGCCGACTCCTCAATGAGCCGAAGGCATGATCCACGCACCAATGACGTCAGGATGCGGTAGAGAATACGAGTGGCCTCAGGAAGAACAGTCGTGGTGAGGTCTGTCGGGTGGAATACCGCGGCAAACTGGAGATTGAAGTCAGTTAGCTGGGTTTTTACCGCTTGAGTGAAGCGGTCCAATGCAATTTCCCGAGGCACTTGGCCTTTGATCTTGTCGATATCGAAAACCCACTCCGAGGCTTTGATGTGAGTGGGCCGGCACTGGTCACGAACTTGCTGGATGATGCTGGCTCGGTGACCAGGCTCGCGGAGAATAGTCTGGCAGTCTTTAAGGAACTCCCTGACAATCACAGCACCGCCTGTCTCATCACCCGCAAGTGGGCGATTCTTCACAGGTGTAGGGGGCACAGGCTCCTCAGGGCCGTCGCTGAAGGGAAGCGCCCTCCTCGTGTCGATCCCAGCCGGAACCGGAGTGGTGAATCCATCAGAAGGATCCACGGCAGCCATGGCAACCGAAAGCGAAGCACCGAAGGGATGAAACCCTAACGATAAGGGTGAGCCCCCTTCAAGGAAGGGGCCAAATCCAAGATAAATTCAAAATCTGCTCCGATGCCCACGAAACTCGGTAACACGGCCGGTAATGGCGAAGTAAAAACACCCTCCAAAGGAAAATGTCTGAGTCCAAGTAGAACGTGCTGAATATATCAGCTTGACTGTATATTCGAAGTGTGGTGCATCAGAATAATAAACCGGATAAACAGAATACCGAGTCTTCCCGTTATATGTTCGGGGTCTAGGGTTCCGGGACCGGTGACAGTCATACACCCTAACTATAGGAATGACAGTCGGGGCGTCACTTCCAGCAGAACGCAAGTAATAAGCGGTCAAAAACGGCCAAGTCGCCCGCAAGATTCCAAGATCCGCTCAAAGTTCACAAACAAGCGGCAAGCGTGGCAAATTAAGGTAAAATGATACGGGTAAAGACGTATAGAGCAGTGAGGAAAAATGCGGAGCGGCGGGGGTGGGCGGAAAGTAGGAGAGTAGGGTCGAGGTCTCCGCGCTTGTCGATGTCCGAGGTCATGGCCTTTTTAACGTGTCGCGAACCACTCAGTACCAAACTCTGCGCAATGCTGCATACCATCGGGGGCCCCAGCGCTCTCTGACCCATCTTCTCCGTACTCTCCTCCGCCACTCGTCGCGCTTACCTCTCCATCCACGCAGTCAGTTGTGCCGCGAAAACGCGGCACCCCGCAACATTCTACCTACTCAGCCACGCTCGTCCCTCTACAGCTTTAGCCAGCCATTTAGTGGCTTTGAATCAAAACCACTTTAGGCAAGTGGTGGGCCTATAGCCTACTAGAATGTCCTAGTGACACAGTGAAAACGCTGAACGCCGTAGGTAGGGTTTGAGCGAGGCAATCGGGTATCTCAAAAGATAGAAATGAATACACGACTCTCAGGCTATCTAAGCTCTGAGGCCGTCACTAGGCAATCATATCGTGTGTCACAGTCTAAGCTACCGAAGTCGAACTACTGAGTACAGTAGGAAGTCACTGTACTGTCACTGTCACTGTCATACGTCATACGTGGTACTGAACTACTGAATCTCAGCACATGATAGCTGCCATCAACGACGTCAACGGAATCGTGCCGGCTAAGCTGCTACCTGTGGGGAAGCAATCCGACCCCAACCATCTCCAAAAGTTGTTGTACAAGGACCTTGATGCCTTGCGGGCGGCAAGGAAGTGGGGTGGTGCCACGTTATCGAAAGCGGTGATCGAGTACTTGAACAAGCAGTACCGGTACGTTATCAAGAGCGTGGCGGTGATAGAGGATCTGCCTGGCGGCTTTGACACGAAGGAGAAGAAGGCGGAGTGGCTTAGCGGTGCCATCATGAAGATCGTGGACCACGCCTTCAACATCGACCCCACCCACGAGAGTTGCCGGCGGTATCGTGTACCTCTCCCCGACGGTTCTTTTCACCCTTGGTGTGGGTTGGAGAGTGCCAAGCCGGACTGGAAGATCCACTTGCCTCATGGCAAGTTTCTGCAGCGGGACTCACCACCTGGCTACTACGAGGGCGTGAAGGCGGTGTTCCAGAAGTATGCGGCCAAGCCCCTCTTGATGAAGCAGATGCACAACTCTGACACCAACAGCAACGAGAGTATGAATGGCATGGTGGTGAAGGGCTACCTTCCTTGCGGCAAGGCTCAGCAGAATGGTCAGTCAGGTGTGTATGTCGCGATTATGAACAGCGCTGTGTCGTGGCGGGTGTCAGGGTGGCCAGGCTGCTGAGGTTCCGGGTGTGAGGGTTGGCGGAGTTTAGGGCGCGCGGGCTGTTACGGATGAAAATTTTTGTATATATATGGAAGGTGAAAGGTTCAGGAAACAGGGCAAAATCGTGGAAAAGGCCCTATTCTGGGAGTTTCGAACGTGCACGGGGCTGGTGAGCATCCCCAAAGGTCCTGACGGGCAACCTGACGAGAAGGTGCCGGGTCAGAGTGGAGTCCTAAAGGGGAAGGCGAAAAGGGGCAACTCCGGCTCGGGAACCACGCAACGAAGACCAAACGGGCTGCTGGGCCCGACTTCAAAAGGGATACCAAGGTCCAGCAGCCAGCAGAGACCAAATTCACAGCTCGCTCGGGCTGGCTGAAAAGGTTGAATTCAGCCCCCGCGTTGGGCCAACCAGCCCGAGTGGGAATGCCCAAAGAAGGTAGCGGCAGTCGGCGCTGAATTCACGGGGTCGGCTCAGGCCACAACAGCGAAAGAACACGGTTAGGTAAGGTTTGAGAATTCATGGTGTCCAGGCAGCGATAGAGTGTGGTGAATCCACTCTGCAGTCATACAGCCGGAACGCGCGTGAATGCACACTTGAAAACGGTCACAACGGGGTCCGGAAAGAGGAGCCGTTGACTCTCTGGAGTCTGAAAAGTCGTCAGAGGTGTTGAGCGGCGACGTCGTCTGAAGTGGCCGAGCTTAGCCGAGCGTGCTGAATTTCCGAGCTTGTGCTGAATTCGGGTTTTTGAAACGGAAAGCCGCTGACCGTCTCGGCGTCGCCGTGCACCTTCTCAACACTCTTAGGGTGGGAATTCACGGGAGTGCGAACTATCGCGCCTCACCTGAGAATTCCCTCGGGAACTTGGTAAAGAAAAGTAGTCGTAAACGACGAAGACGATGTCTTCGTGCGGACACGTAGGAGGAAGCAGCAGCGGCGTTAGTGAGTGAAGCTAAGGCTGAGCTGCGGCACGCACACATACCGCAAACGCACGCACGCACGCATGAATTCAGGGTACACTTTTGCGCGCCTGTTTATTGTCGTGCGGTGAATTCAGAGGTGCTCCAGACTCCTTAGGTGCATAGCGGGTCCCTGCACGACTGTCCGTTCCTTGCAAGAAAACACGGAAAGCGTTCACTTAGCACACGGTGTCTCGGGCTTACCTCAACTGCGCGGAGCTGCGGCCTTTAGTGTTGCGGATTCGCCTTCCGTTATGCGAGTGTGGATCTACGCCTAGCCGGTGTGGCCGCGCGAGCGGGGTTGCGAGTTCGGGGGCACTGAATTCAGGCTATGCGCTACGTGAGGAGCGCGTATCAGACAAACTGTCCCTGACTTATTCAAACAGGCGCTTAGTGCGTGGGGATTTGCAAAGTCGCTGTAAATTCAGCGAGGAAATATATATTCGATACAAATTTACGCAAGGCCAAGATGATTTTGAAAGGTTCAGAGTTATCTGCAGAATGTTTTGAAATCGTTTCTATTCTCTTTAAGAGCTCTTTTCCTACAGCTGCAGCTAGGCGTTTTGTGTCTTCTCGGTTCGCGATGTTTCGCCTTCTCCAATCAGCGATCTACTTCCTCATTTGAACTGTCGCCAAATGCTACATCCCGTTGGTGACTCTTGAGATGCTTCCGACGTTGGCTGCTGTTGTGACGTGGTGTCACATGTGGTGCGTCCACATCGAGTTGCCGTGAACCTCCGCGCTTGGGGCGCGGCGCAGTGCTTCGCGTTTGTACTCGTTGGTGTTGCAGGTGCCAGCGGTGATCCGGTGCGGCGAGCCGGAGACTTCATCCACGTGGCGCGGATGAGGCGCTGTGGTGCCTGTGATATTCCTTGATCTTCACGAGGCCGTGGATGGGCTCAGCCTGGCCCGGCGGGTGTCGCGTCACGCCCGGTGGACTGTCGCCTAGTTCGTGCGGGCGGGAGCAGTTCAGAGAGAAAGCATTTTGTAGAACAGGAAATGGGTCAGAGCGAATGTAATTCGAGTTTGGCGTTGTTGTCGTACGTGGTGACGTGGCTGTCGTGCTGCTGAATAACTGACTGGGGTGTTTTGGGTAGATGTAACGGCTGATACGCCATGGGTGGCGCCCGTGGCTGCTGTGCGAGGGTGCTGTTGTCGTGACGCGTCGTACTGTACCGCGTTGGCGTGTTTTGGGTATAACTAAGATGCGTGACAAGCGTCATCGGGCGAATAACTGATAGTGAGGAAGGGGTCGTCTGAGGGGCGCCGTACTGATCGCGGGTTTCACGGAGTTTCGACTCGCGAAAGGGAATGGGCCTGTGAGGTTTGCTCCTGTAAGGGTAGCGGTCAGGAAGGCTTGCCTTCGGACGTAGGTACTGGCATCTGCTTTCCTGGTGGTTTGCTGAAGCAAGATTTACATCGGGCTGACGTGGATTGCTGGTGGTATCTGAGCGTGAAATTGGGGTGGTGGTGTGGCTGGTATAAATTATACGTCGCCTGGTATAACTGGCACACGGGCGCACTTGGGGAAAAGCGATGTTGCGGAGTGGGGGAAAATGGTGACAACTGGGCGCGGGCGTGAGAATGACTGTCTGAGAGGTGGCAGGGAAGTGGCGAAGCTGAGAGCGCAAAGGGGAGGGAAGGCCTTTGTCGGGGCTGCGAGGGGGCCCCCTCCCGGCCCCAGGGTTGGGCGTGTCTATAGTTGTGACAGCTGTCGCGATTATGAACAGCGCCGTGTCGTGGCGGGTGTCAGGGTGGCCAGGCTGCTGAGGTTCCGGGTGTGAGGGTTGGCGGAGTTAGGGCGCGCGGGCTGTTACGGGGGAAAATTTTTGTATATATCCCCCCCCCAGCTGAGGGCGTACTGGGCAGGGAGCCTTCTGCTGGTTGGGACGGGGAGAGTGCGATGTGTTCGTCAGGGTGGGGAGCTGATGTGGCGGAGTGTGGGGTGGGCTGGCTGCGGCTGGTCGTGTGGAGTTGGGGGAGCGGCTGCGGCTGGGGGCGCGCTGATCTCGAAGTTCAGTGGCAGGGCGGTTGTGGCTGTGGGCGTGTTGTTGTCGTCGTTGATGGCGTTGGGAAAAATTTTGTATATATCCCCCCCCCAGCTGAGGGCGTACTGGGCAGGGAGCCTTCTGCTGGACGCTGAGGTGGTGGAGCGTGGGGTAGGCTTGCTGCGGTTGGTTGTGTGGAGCTGGCTGAGCGGCTGCGGCCGAGGCGCGCTGACCTCGAAGCGTAATGGCTGGGTGGTTGTGGCTGTGGGCGTGTTGTCGTCGTCGTGGCTGGTGTTGGGGTGTGGCACTCGGGCTGCGGGCTTGGGCTGGGTTTTTTTATTATTATTATTATTAGGGGAACGTTGCGTTGGGGCAGATGAAAGCGTGGGCGTTGGGGCTTCTCGGGGAGGTTGTCAGGGGCTGTGGGGCTGATGTTGGGGTGAGTGTGTAAGTGTGAGGGTGCGCGTCGCGGTGGTTGTGTCTCGGTGGTGGCGAGGTCGCGGGTTGGGCTAGAAGGACATGGAGCACGACGCGGCTTGTGGTTTGAGTCTACGCTGCAGCGTGGTGGCGGTGTCGGCGATGATGAGCCACACGTTGCGCCTGCCAAGTGGGCCCTTCTGCTTGCAGAGCAAGATGCTCATACGTCGCGCAGCGGCTAGCTCCCACAGCCAGCTACGTCTGGCCGCATGCGCGTCGAACACGTAATGCAGGGGCACGTGAGCGCAGGTCAGCTCTCTCCCCACAGTCAGTAACGGCAGGGCGATGTCTAAAACTCTGAAGGCGGGGCTGGTGACCACGACGTTGTAGCTGTCCATGCGCCTGACGTTGGCGGGTTGTAGTGCGTCCATTGGGGTGCTGGTGGCCATGGCGGGGTTGATGTCTGAGGAGTGCGTGGGCACGCCGCGGGGACGCAGGGCTGCTTCGATGGCGCCCGTGCCGGCGTAGGGGTCCCACACTTTGTCTGCGGGATGCCAGGTGACGTGAGTTGCCAGCTGTTCGATTTCGGAGGGGGTGGTGACCACTAGTTGCGTTCCCCATTGCTTGGCGCTGGTGCGCTGGCATTCTGCGTCGGTCATCGGGTGGCGGTGTCTGACCGTGTTGGGGTTGGCAGCGGCGAAGTCCACTAGTTCTTGGGCTTGTTGGCGTATGTGCTGGGTGAGCTTGGTGATGTGGGCGGGGTCCCAATGACCAGGTAGGAGGGTGGCCGTGGCGCGCAGCATGTTCTGTCTGTCGCCGAGGTCCCAGGTGCTGGGAAGGCTGTCAAAGGGCGTGGGCAGGATGGTTGAGCTGGGTGTGATTTTTGGGATGGTTGCCAATGCGGTGTGTAGGGCTTGCTCTGCGGCGAGCTGGGGCTGGGCCACTGCCTGCTTCTGCGGGGCCGTTGCGTTGTCAGGCAGCAGATACTGCTGCAGTTCCGCCAGCGTGAAGGTTTCGGAGTCCCCGTCATCGTATTCGCATTTAAGTGCGTAGGGGCGTTCTGCGGCTCCCAGCCACTGTATGGTGCCCTCGTAAGGCTTA
The DNA here is from genome assembly GCA_001247695.2 of Cymbomonas tetramitiformis. Lineage (NCBI taxonomy): Eukaryota > Viridiplantae > Chlorophyta > Pyramimonadophyceae > Pyramimonadales > Pyramimonadaceae > Cymbomonas > Cymbomonas tetramitiformis. The sequence goes on along the minus strand of LGRX02026167.1, from coordinate 9,803 downwards.
CCGTCGATAACCTTCAATGCGCGCTTTCCGTCTAGCTGTTTGCCCCGGTTTTCGTAGGCAGTGAGGTACTGTGGGGAGAGGTCGTCGTCCGGCAGCAGGCCTAGGCAGCGGGGGCAGTACCAGAACTCTTCGTTGGGGACTCGAGTCAGCTTGGGCTGCAAGCACCCCAGGTGATATCCTTGATTGCAGTCGTCGCAGAGAAGGATACTGGCGGGGCGATCAGCCTTTTTGCACACTTGACAGCGCGCGTCCTCGTTGTCGTCCAGATTGTAGGTGATGGTGGGGTCGACATCGGGCAAATGGCAGATGGCTATTTGCGAGCAGTGCGCGTTGCACGTGCTGCCGCATCGGCCTTGTAGCACGGCAGTGCCGTCGTCAGGCAGCTCTTTGATTTGAAGTATAGGGTCGCGCGTGTGGAGCTGCAGGCCGTGACTTACACTGCGCTTCAGGAACACGAAGTCGCCCACGCGGAAGTTGAATTGCTTGGGCAGGTACTTTCCTGAGCGCACTTGCGCGTATCGCTCGGTCTGGCGGTGTTGGGCTATGGCGATGTTGCTGCCGGCCATGATGGTGGCCCTTTTGACATACTCGGCGCGTTCGAGGTAGCTGGCCGCCATGGCGTCCACGTCCATGCAGGACTCCAGAGGTTGGTTGAGGCGCTCCTTGATGGCCGGGGGTAGCGTTGGGCGCTGGGCGTATACGAGCTCATATGGTGCGAGGCGTGTGGACTCCTGCGGCGTGGCGTTATATCCCAGCATAATCCAAGGAAGGAACGAATCCCACCGGTCAATGGATCCGGCCTGCTTGCACGCCTTGGTGAGGGCGGCTTTGGTCATCTGGACGATGCGCTCGCTGAGGCCGTTGCTCTGGGGATGGGATTGCGAAGTAGTGCGGTGGTCAATCAGATTATCCTTGAGCAGCTGGGCAAACTCCTTTTCCCACTCGCCGCCGTTGTCGGTCACCACTTCGGCCGGGCACCCGAACCTGGCTATGACGTGGAGGGCAAACGCCTGAGCGGTCTCCACTGGTTCCTTGGTGTGCAGTGGGATGAGGCAGACGTACTTGGTGAAGTGCTCCACGACCACCATGACGTACTGATAGTTGTTCTTGGCTTTGCGGGGCATTTTGGCCAGATCGGTGGAGAACCGGTAGTACATGCCCTTGACTTCCAGGGGGTTTAGGTGAGGGGCGTGCTTGTCGAAGGTGGTGCGGTAACGGGCGCAAGCGTCGCACTTGCTGACGACGTCGGAGCAGGTGTCGTACAGCTTGGGCCAGTAGAATGCGTCTCTCACCATGGCTGCGGTGCGGCGGCGCCCAAAGTGCCCACACCTTTCATGCATTTGCTTCACGATGCGGTCTCGCTGGTCCACTGGTGGCACAGGTCGCCTTGCCCCGTTGGGCAGGATGCGGATCAGGGATTCTCCTTCGAGCGCGTAGTGCTGCGCTCGTTTGCTGGCAGCCGCGAGGATGTCGGGGTTGCCGGGGCGTTCGCCTTTCAGCCACCGCAGCATTGCTTCGTCGTTGTAGGGTTCTGTCGATTCGCGGGCCTCTGCCGCGGCGCTGAGGGTTCGGGCTACCTTTTCGCTGGGGAGGCTGGGTCGCGGAGAGCGGGATTGGTGTTGAGAGTCGGTGTGGAGTGAGGGCACGGGGCTTCTGGCGGGTACGAACTGTATAGGGGTGCTGAGGGAGTTCGTTGGGTTGTGCGCTGTGGTGGTGCCATCGCTTGGGGCCGCGCCTAGCCCGGTCTTGTCGTGGGGTCGTTGGCCGCAGCATTCTGGTGGGGACTGGTGTGCCGCTTGCACAAGCGAGGCTGTGGCGCCAGGCCCGTACAGCTGCCGCAGCTCGGATGCCTCCAATCGTGCTATTCTCTTGATGATGCTGAGCGCTGCTGCCCATTGGGTCACGACGGCTTCCGGGGGTTCTTCAGGTGGCCTCTCCTCCCCATCGCAGTGAAGGGAGGAAACCTTGGGCGTGGCGTACTCGGCGATGGAGTGTCTGGACTCGACTTGCACCCGCGGAGCCTCCGCTCGGTTGAGTAGGTAGCACACGGCCATAAGGCGGGATACGCATCGGACGTCGAAGGCTCTGCCCAGCATCTCACCTCGCTCGCGCGCTGAGACGCCGGGCGCCTGTGTGGCTCCGGTCTGGAACCCCATGGCGCGCTCCTTTTCTTCGGGCGTGGGCGGCCCCCACTGTTGTGTGGCGTGATCCCAGACGGTGCCCTTTCTGCCCTCCCTGAACTGGTAGGAGTCTGGGAAGGACATCATGGTGGGCCACGCCCTCATGGGCTCTCCGCGCGCGTTGCAGGGGTAGTGGCCGGAGGCGGTGTCGTCTGCGGCGTCTTGCTCGGTGCGGCCGGGGTCCAGGATGTCCCTTACGAGGCGGCATGGGTCCCGCTCCACGGTGTCCAGTACGGATTGCGCGTCCACGTACCCGGCCATGTTCGTCCAATAATTCCGCAAGCGGTGTGCACGCGCCCCCATGCGTGCTGCGTCGATGGTGATGGGCATGCCAATCATGGAGCACATGAGGGGATGCATGACGTCGCGGACCTCGCGGCTGTTGAAGTTGTGCTGCGCCGCCACGCACTCGATCATGTACGCGAACTTGTCGTGCCCCGCCAGGAGTTGCAGCTGCCCCAGCACGCGCACCACGTCGTACAGAACTGACGAGTGCCGCCCTTTCAACCCTTGCAGGGAACCAGCCGCAGAGAGGTCCTGGCATTCTGTGCCCACTACGGCGAAGATGTACGGACCCTCGCTGGTGAGAGAGAGGAGGTCGTTTCGTGAAATTCGTCTGAGATCTTGGGGCACGGAAGTGAAGGCGTCGTGGAGGGCTTCCAGAGGGAGTTGCTGCGGGAATCGGTTGTGCAGCTGCACCAACCGATGTTTGGCGACCTGCCGACTTTTCGCGTTATTGTCGCAGTAAACGTATTTGGTGACTTTGCCTCCTGCGATGAGCCAGGCCTCCAGACCCGAACACAGGCCTGCGCAGAGCTCGATGACCACGGCTCCTTTGTCGTGCAGGGTGGACACGGTCCGCTGGGGCAGGGGGCGCGTGTTTAGGCTGGTCGCATGTCCATCCGCACATTCGCCGCACAGCACCCGAGTAATGGGGGTGTGCCTTCTGTTGCTTAGGTATGCCTCCACCCAACCGCACGCCTCTTCCCAGAGCGTCGTCGCGTTGTCGTCGCGGGCATCGTGGTCCTCGGCGTCAATGTGCATGGACCAATGCTCCCCCAGGTGGTGGCTGACCAGGTCGTGGCTTGTGCAGGGGTCGTCTGGCAGCCCGCCCACATGGCTCTCGTATTGCCACGATGCTATGGGGGCGACGTCCTGCGTGCTCTCCTCTAGGACGCGCGGGTGTCGCGCGCAGAGGCAGGCGAAAGCACCTGCTGTCGGTAGCGCGGCTTCCTCCTCAGTGGGGTCCAGACTGGCGCCGGTGGGGTCCACGGACGACTTTCTCGGGTATCGAGACAGCACGTCAGCGTTGGTGTGGCTGCTCCCGGCCCTGTGCACGATGTCGTACTCGAACTCCTGCAGGGAAACCTGCCATCGCAGGTGCATGCCGGTCAGGGATTGCGAGGAGCGCAGCCATGTTAGCGGCTTGTGGTCGGTGATCAAGGTGAACTTGACGCCGTGGAGGTAGTGTCGGAAAGATCTCACGCCATACACGGCCGCAAGGGCTTCCCCATAGAAGCTGCTGTAGCGCACTTCCGACCGGGAGAGGGAGCGGCTGGTGGCTGCGATGATGACGTCGCGATCCTCGTCGTCCTTCTGCCCCAATATGGCAGAGATGCCAACCCCGGACCAGTCGGTCATAAGGTACAGTGGCCGGCTTGGGTCATAGGCATGTATGACCACGCCAGGCTCGGTGAGCCGCTCCTTGAGCCGGGCCAGCGCGTCGTCGTGCTCCTTGCCCCAAAGATCCTTGACGTTCTCGTTGCCTTTTCTCAGTAGGCAGTTCAGTGGCCATGCCAGTGACGAGTAGTCTTCTTTGCCGATGCGCGCGGCCATGATTCGGTAGAAATTCATGAAGCCTAATATGGCCCGGACGCCTCGGACGTCTTTGGGTGTGGGTAGTTCGAGCAGGGCGGCCACTTTCGCCTGGTGAGGCGACAGCCTGCCGGGCCGCAGCAGGAAACCCAAAAACTCACACCCGCCGGCAGCGAAAACCGACTTGCCTGGGTGACCGCGCAGTCCCACTTTGCCTAGGCGCTGCATGACTGCCTCCAGGTCGGCCAGGTGCTGGCGGGCGGTGGGCGAGGTCACTAGGATGTCGTCGCAGTACACCTTGGCGCAGCTGAGTCCGCGCAGTTCGTGCTCGATCACCCGTCCAAACATGGCGGTGCTGTTCGCGCTGCCGAAGGGCATGCGCTTGTAGACGTACTGTTCGGGAGCGGCGCCGTCTCGCGCCCACCAAAAGCATGTCTTGAGTGGCGCGTCGTCGGTCAGGACGATCTGGTGAAATCCGCTGCGCAGGTCTAGCTTGGTCATGTACTGGTCTCGGCCGATGTCGTGAAACAGGTCCTCGGGCAGCCGTGGAGGCGTGCGATCTCTGAGTGATAATTCGTTGATCCCTCGCAGGTCTAGCGCCACGCGCTTGTCCGACCAGGAGCCGTCCAGGGCCTTCTTCATGGCCACGACGACGTTGCAGGTGTTTTCGCAGTATTTTGGGGCTTTCTCGATGATGCCGTCAGCCAGGAGCTTGTTGAAGTGTTCATCGATCAGTTTTCGCTCGGCTGGAGAGAATCGCCGGGGCTTCTGGTAGTGCGAGGCGGACTCGTCTTTGAAGGGGATGTCAAATTTGCCGATCTGTCCCGTGTATCCAGGCAGGTCGGTGGCGGTGGTGGCCATGAAGCTTTTCTCGCGACGCAAGAGGCTACGTAGGTCCTGCCATTCTTCGTCGGTCCATGCGCCCTCGCCGTGGAAGCCTGCTTGAGGCCCCATGATGACGTCCAGCTCCTCATCACGGGCGTGTAGTGCCTCGACGTCGTCTTCTCGGCCGAGAGGCATGGCGCTGTCCACCTCGCCGGCCTGCGTGGAGAATGCCTGCGCCTGGTGGTGCTGCCGCGGCTTTTTGCGTCGCTTGCGGCCCCTGCGGGCGTGGCGTCGGCTTTTTGCCCTCCTAAGGCCGGCTCTGCGCCGTAGATTGTGGGAGGATGGCGCCCCTCGGCCTTGCCGTTTATTCCGCTTGCTGGCGCGTTTGAAGCGGCTGGGGGGGTCCTCACACTTTGGGTTGAGAATGATGAATCGCATGATGGCGTTGGTGTTGGCCAGACGGAACTGTGTCCACGCGTGTATCGCCCCGGCGGTCGCTGCGGCTGTAATGCACCAGTTGGGCACGCTCCTCCATGCTTCTGTTGCCACCAGACACGCCACCTTCACGAGCACGTGTCCTATGCTGTTGGTCTGGACCGTCGTAAAGGTAGTCCAGACGGCTAGTGCGCAGCCAAGCCGTACGCACACTCGCTGCACCCAGGTGCGGGCAAGGAGTTGCAGCACTGCTTTAGCCTGTTGCTGAGCCCGCCGGTTGCGCCTTCCAGCGGACTTGGGCACTGGGCCCCAGGCCTGGATGAGTGCCCACCTCATCCGGGCGCTAAGAAGGGACCGCTCCACGAGTCATAACAGCAGGGGGAGGCTCGGGGAGAACCTCCGCACTGCCCGCCATGTCGCCTCCAGGAGCAGAATGCCGACTGACGCGTAGTGTACTGTGGCCGATCCGAACCATTGGGTCACCAGCACCCCCACGGCCCAGGATGCCATTCCCTGTGTTGTCAAAGCGGCCGCCCCTGCTGTTGCGGCGATCATGACGGCAGCGGTGTGTTCCAGGCACCATGCGCCGGGTGCCCATAGGCAGGGCGTGACGGAGGCGAAGGTGTACATGCTGGCCCACACTACGCTTTCCGTGCCGAACCCTTTGGCCCACATGGTGGCGGTTGTGACCAGCCCCACTGTGATGACGTTGTTGAAGGCGCGTGGTGTCGGTGACCGGGTTGTGGTTTTGGCCACGGCTGTGAGTGTCTGTGTGTGAGGGGCTGCGCCAAGCCCCAGCCGCGTGGTGGCGAGTCGTGACCCGTCACTCCACCTGTCTGCGGGGTTGGTTGGGGCGGTTGTGGCGTGGTGGCAGCCGTGCCGGGTGGTTGCTGCTGAGGGCGTCTTGAGCATTTGAGAAAAAAAAGGTCTAGTGGTCCAGATTGCCCAGTCTGTGTCTGTTGTTTTTGGTGACGTATTATTTTCCCCCCCCCAGCAATGGGAGGAGAGGCTGTGGCTCGACCGACGTTGATGGCAGTATGAAGAAGGGGGACGGAGACGCTGGGGTGTCGCTGACGACGTTGGGGGATGTCAGTGCCGTGGTGGGGCTTGCGAGGGAGAAAACGCACATCATGGCGGTTGCAAGCCAGATGTGCAGTGGAATGGTGGACGATCGGGGTCTGCGGCGGGGGGCTTGCACCGCTTGAGGGGCAGGGCGGTAACGCACATTGGGAGGGGCGGGTGATGCGATGGGAATGGGCTGGTTGTTGGGCGTTTGTTGAGAGTTTTGTGCAGGGATTGAATGGCTGCCCACGCGGGTGGGCACTCCGCGCGCGTAGTTGTGGTCGGTGGTGCGTGTTGGGGCGGTGGGTGGAGCGATCATAGTGTGCGTTGTAGCTGTCCATTGTGAGCCGTTTGCCCTGAAACGCCGTAAAGACAGCGGCCGGAACCCATTTGTAACTTTGACGGTGTTGATGTACATGAGGGCGGTGGCGTCGCGCACGAGTGCAACATTTTCTGGACGTGTGTCTCCCTGCAGGATTCGGCACGGGGAGTAGCCGCGCAGCACAAGATCTTTTCGCGCTCCTGATACCGCGCAGCGGTCGGGGAGGAAGCGGTGGAATGGGCGGTTGATGGTGATCCCGCAGAATGGACAATCGCTGTTGCGTGCGGTGTTGTGCAGCGAGCGCGCTGGTGGTGAGTCGGGTGGTGTGCGTCGGTAGTTGCGGGGGGTTGGAGCGGTGGCCGGTGGATTGGGATGGGTGTTTTCCCGGCCATTGGGGCGTGTGTGCAGCACCCGCGGGATATGGTCGGGGAGGCGGTGTGAGGCATCGGGATTTTCTTGGGGTGGGAGCGCGTCGTCCCCGGAAGGGCTGGAAGGTGTGGTGGAGGTGTTGTCGGGTGTGGAGGAGGTGGAAATGTGGGGGCGACTGCTTGTTGTGAAGTATGAGTGGGGGTTGGAGGATTGGATGATTTGTGGTGATGCACGTGCTGTGGTCGCTGGGGGGTTGGCGGTGGTGGTGATTTCTTCGTTGTGGTGGTTGGGATGGTGGTCGTGGTGGTGGTGGTGGTGGTGGGTTGTTGCGTCATGGTGGTGGTGGTGGATTGTGGTGGCGTCGCGGGTGGTTGAGGGTTGAGGAGCGTGTGGGTTGTGATTCTTGCGTTGTGTTCTGGGCCTGGCCCAAAATATGGCTGCGAGGACTGCTGTGAGCCCGAGCGTGGTGGCCAGTGTTGTGAGGCTCATGGTGCTGACCGACGAATGGGTGTCGGGCACCCCTGCGTGGCCGACGTTGGACTCCATCGTCGTGGCGGCGGTAGCGGCGGGCAGGGTGGCCATGAGGACGATGGCGCACGCGATCATGGTTGCCCACTTTGGGGTCGAGGCTCGTCGCGCCTCGGCTCGCGGAGGGCAGGCTTCCTTGTCGGGGGTGGGCAAGCGCGTTGTTTTGGGTGGGCGCTGTGGGGCTGTGGGGTCGTCGTTGGTGGGATGCGCGGGACAGACGTAGCCGGGGAAGCCGATTTCCATGAGGAGGCAAGAGCATCCAGGGGCGTCTGTTGTGGGAATTGGCGGTGTTGTAGTTGCCGTTCCCATTTTGTTGGCGTAGATGCGCTTGGCCCACTCCAGAATCGTCGTGCTGAGGGTGGGGCTGACAGCTGCCATCGGGGGGGTTGTTGTGGGAGATACTGTGGGTGCGCTGACATTGGCTTCATTGTGGTTGGCGGGAAGGTCGGTGACGGTGGCGATGGTATGGGCGTGACTCGGGGGCGTGTCACTTGGTGTTGCGTGGTGCCTGAGGGGTACGCGGTTTTGGGTGGGAGATGGCTCTGGGAGAGGGCGCGGGCCGCGGATTGGGAAAAGCAGCAGGTATTCGGTGCGCGTGAGCGGGGGCTCGTTGCGGTTGAGGCGGTCGTGGTTGATGATCATCTGGTGTCTGAACTTCCTCAGTGCGATGGGCATTTTGCATCGAAGGCTACCCGCCCTGTTGGGTACTGGTGGCTGGGTGATCCACTTGTCGTACATGGAGGTGTTGCCGGTGATGTGGCAGGGCAGTGTGGGGTGGTGCCATGGTTTTAGGGGTTCGTGGCAGATGTCGCACCGGTCGCTGGGGCAGGGTTCGTGGTGGAGGGGAGAAATGGGTTGCGGGGCTGGTGTGTTTGTGGGGTGAGGGGCGGGAGTTGGGATTGGTAAGCTCAGGATGGCGGGGTTGGGCGTTTCAGGGGTATCCCCGTTGGGGCGGAGGTTCCCGTACTGTTGGCGGAAGGACACGCGCGTCAGTGGTGCCTGGCCGGAGGCGGTTCGGCTGGTGTTGACGACGAGCATGAGGAGGGGCATCAGGTGGGAGGGAACTTTGCCGTCGCTGACCCATCGCGCGTAGAGTCCAGTGCCCCCGCTCAGGTGGCAGGCCTGAGGTCTGGTGACGCCTTGGCATGCTCCCCTGTTGCAGAACGGGCATGCCGTTTCTCGAGTGGTGTCGTGCCATGGTGCGAGGGTTGCTGGGGTCAGCGGCGGGCCGGTCTTGAAGTGGGCGAACGGCCAGGCGGGCGGGCAGGCCCTCTGGAGCTCGTGCCACTTGAAGAAGGCTGCTACGCCGCAGGCGGCCGCGCCACATATTCCGATGGCGATCAGCAGGGGTGTCGTGGCGCTGCAGGAGGAGACTCCGCTGCTGTTGGAACCCTTGTCGTAGGCCTGAGCGGGGTTGAAGAAAGAGGCCAGGAGGACGAGGGCGAGGAGCGTCACCAGGGCTGGCCGGAAACGGCTGGCTGGGCGGCGGGCGTCCATCAGAGGGTGTGGGCTGGCTCGGACGGCGGCCATGTTGTCCAGGTGGGCTGACCACTCTGCCCCCCCCCCGAACCGAGCTGCGGGCCTCGGCGCGGCGTGGTGGTCCTTGAACACCTTGAGGGGCAGATAGGCCTTGCGCTCGAAGTCGCCGCGCTGGTTGTGAGGGTGGTATGCCAGTGCTGCTCCGCGCCCCGGGGTGGCGGGCAGCACCCCAGCGGACATGGCGTGCAGGATGTCCACGGATAGTAGGACGTCAAAACTCACGGGGGATGATGGACTGATGCCGGTCACGTCGGCCAGCACCATTTCGTTGGAGGTGCGTGCCGGGGGCGATGACGAGCATCAGCTCCCCAGTGCCCCACTGGCGGTGCTGCTGTGCCCCACCGCTGCCCATGCTGGTGTCCACGGTGGCCGTGCTGGAGTGCACCTTGAGGCCCAGGGTCTCCTGGTGCACCTTGTTCATCACGAACAGCATTGAGCCGGTGTCCACGATCATGACGGACAGGGTCAGGTACTGCCCCGTGCGCTGGCTCATGACGAGGATGGATTTCTTCGGGTCGTCGTTGCAGAGGGTGTAACACACGGCCGTGCGTGTGAACCACTTGTTCATGTCCGGGCTCATTTCCTCAAAACGCCTTGCTGGTAAGGCGCTGCAGCTCCGCCGGGGGTACTTGCTGGTGGTTGGCCGTGGTGGTGGACATGGCCGCGGAGAGGCTCTGAGGGGGGTTGTCGTGGTCCTCCTCTATCCAGTCGTTGGTTTTCATGAGCAC
>LGRX02026166.1:0-63990 GCA_001247695.2 Cymbomonas tetramitiformis | reverse complement strand
GGGCAGGGCGGTAACGCACATTGGGAGGGGCGGGTGATGCGATGGGGATGGGCTGGTTGTTGGGCGTTTGTTGAGAGTTTTGTGCAGGGGTTGAATGGCTGCCCACGCGGGTGGGCACTCCGCGCGCGTAGTTGTGGTCGGTGGTGCGTGTTGGGGCGGTGGGTGGAGCGATCATAGTGTGCGTTGTAGCTGTCCATTGTGAGCCGTTTGCCCTGAAACGCCGTAAAGACAGCGGCCGGAACCCATTTGTAACTTTGACGGTGTTGATGTACATGAGGGCGGTGGCGTCGCGCACGAGTGCAACATTTTCTGGACGTGTGTCTCCCTGCAGGATTCGGCACGGGGAGTAGCCGCGCAGCACAAGATCTTTTCGCGCTCCTGATACCGCGCAGCGGTCGGGGAGGAAGCGGTGGAATGGGCGGTTGATGGTGATCCCGCAGAATGGACAATCGCTGTTGCGTGCGGTGTTGTGCAGCGAGCGCGCTGGTGGTGAGTCGGGTGGTGTGCGTCGGTAGTTGCGGGGGGTTGGAGCGGTGGCCGGTGGATTGGGATGGGTGTTTTCCCGGCCATTGGGGCGTGTGTGCAGCACCCGCGGGATATGGTCGGGGAGGCGGTGTGAGGCATCGGGATTTTCTTGGGGTGGGAGCGCGTCGTCCCCGGAAGGGCTGGAAGGTGTGGTGGAGGTGTTGTCGGGTGTGGAGGAGGTGGAAATGTGGGGGCGACTGCTTGTTGTGAAGTATGAGTGGGGGTTGGAGGATTGGATGATTTGTGGTGATGCACGTGCTGTGGTCGCTGGGGGGTTGGCGGTGGTGGTGATTTCTTCGTTGTGGTGGTTGGGATGGTGGTCGTGGTGGTGGTGGTGGTGGTGGGTTGTTGCGTCATGGTGGTGGTGGTGGATTGTGGTGGCGTCGCGGGTGGTTGAGGGTTGAGGAGCGTGTGGGTTGTGATTCTTGCGTTGTGTTCTGGGCCTGGCCCAAAATATGGCTGCGAGGACTGCTGTGAGCCCGAGCGTGGTGGCCAGTGTTGTGAGGCTCATGGTGCTGACCGACGAATGGGTGTCGGGCACCCCTGCGTGGCCGACGTTGGACTCCATCGTCGTGGCGGCGGTAGCGGCGGGCAGGGTGGCCATGAGGACGATGGCGCACGCGATCATGGTTGCCCACTTTGGGGTCGAGGCTCGTCGCGCCTCGGCTCGCGGAGGGCAGGCTTCCTTGTCGGGGGTGGGCAAGCGCGTTGTTTTGGGTGGGCGCTGTGGGGCTGTGGGGTCGTCGTTGGTGGGATGCGCGGGACAGACGTAGCCGGGGAAGCCGATTTCCATGAGGAGGCAAGAGCATCCAGGGGCGTCTGTTGTGGGAATTGGCGGTGTTGTAGTTGCCGTTCCCATTTTGTTGGCGTAGATGCGCTTGGCCCACTCCAGAATCGTCGTGCTGAGGGTGGGGCTGACAGCTGCCATCGGGGGGGTTGTTGTGGGAGATACTGTGGGTGCGCTGACATTGGCTTCATTGTGGTTGGCGGGAAGGTCGGTGACGGTGGCGATGGTATGGGCGTGACTCGGGGGCGTGTCACTTGTTGTTGTGTGGTGCCTGAGGGGTACGCGGCTTTGGGTGGGAGATGGCTCTGGGAGAGGGCGCGGGCCGCGGATTGGGAGAAGCAGCAGGTATTCGGTGCGCGTGAGCGGGGGCTCGTTGCGGTTGAGGCGGTCGTGGTTGATGATCATCTGGTGCCTGAACTTCCTCAGTGCGATGGGCATTTTGCATCGAAGGCTACCCGCCCTGTTGGGTACTGGTGGCTGGGTGATCCACTTGTCGTACATGGAGGTGTTGCCGGTGATGTGGCAGGGCAGTGTGGGGTGGTGCCATGGTTTTAGGGGTTCGTGGCAGATGTCGCACCGGTCGCTGGGGCAGGGTTCGTGGTGGAGGGGAGAAATGGGTTGCGGGGCTGGTGTGTTTGTGGGGTGAGGGGCGGGAGTTGGGAGTGGTAAGCTCAGGATGGCGGGGTTGGGCGTTTCAGGGGTATCCCCGTTGGGGCGGAGGTTCCCGTACTGTTGGCGGAAGGACACGCGCGTCAGTGGTGCCTGGCCGGAGGCGGTTCGGCTGGTGTTGACGACGAGCATGAGGAGGGGCATCAGGTGGGAGGGGACTTTGCCGTCGCTGACCCATCGTGTGTAGAGACCAGTGCCCCCGCTCAGGTGGCAGGCCTGGGGTCTGGTGACGCCTTGGCATGCTCCCCTGTTGCAGAAAGGGCATGCCGTTTCTCGAGTGGTGTCGTGCCAGGGTGCGAGGGTGGCCAGGGTCAGCGGTGGGCCGGTCTTGAAGTGGGCGAACGGCCAGGCGGGCGGGCAGGCCCGCTGGAGCTCGTGCCACTTGAAGAAGGCTGCCACGCCGCAGGCGGCCACGCCACCCATTCCGATGGCGATCAGCAGGGGTGTCGTGGCGCTGCAGGAGGAGACTTTGCTGCTGCTGGAACCCTCGTCGTGGGCCTGAGTGGGGTTGAAGAAAGAGGCCAGGAGGACGAAGGCGAGGAGCGTCATCAGGGCTGGCCGGAAACGGCTGGCTGGGCGGCGAGCGTCCATCAGGTGGCGTGGGCTGGCTCGGACGGCTGCCATGTTGTCCAGGTGGGCTGTCCACTCTGCCCCCCCCCGAACTGTGCTGCGGGCCTCGGCGCGGCGTGGTGGTCCTTGAACACCTTGAGGGGCAGATAGGCCTTGCGCTCGAAGTCGCCGCGCTGGTTATGAGGGTGGTATGCCAGTGCGGCTCCGCGCCCCGGGGTGGCGGGTAGCACCCCAGCGGACATGGCGTGCAGGATGTCCACGGATAGTAGGACGTCAAAGCTCACGGGGGATGATGGACTGATGCCGGTCACGTCGGCCAGCACCATTTCGTTGGAGGTGCCGGGGGCGATGACGAGCATCAGCTCACCAGTGCCCCACTGGCGGTGCTGCTGTGCCCCACCGCTGCCCATGCTGGTGTCCACGGTGGCCGTGCTGGAGTGCACCTTGAGGCCCAGGGTCTCCTGGTGCACCTTGTTCATCACGAACAGCATTGAGCCGGTGTCCACGATCATGACGGACAGGGTCGGGTACTGCCCCGTGCGATGGCTCATGACGAGGATGGATTTCTTCGGGTCGTCGTTGCAGAGGGTGTAACACACGGCCGTGCGTGTGAACCACTTGTTCATGTCCGGGCTCATTTCCTCAAACGCCTTGCTGGTAAGGCGCTGCAGCTCCGCCGGGGGTACTTGCTGGTGGTTGGCCGTGGTGGTGGACATGGCCGCGGAGAGGCTCTGAGGGGGGTTGTCGTGGTCCTCCTCAATCCAATCGTTGGTCTTCATGAGCACCATCGCGGAGGCGGCGGAGGGTTGATCGGGGATGTGTTCCTCTCGGCCTCGTACGACGGCGGGAGCTGCGGGTGTGGGTGGCGGCGGGCTGCCCATGCGGCGGAATGACGCAGGGATGTGTCGGTGGTTAACCATGCTGCGGGCCATGTAGGAGTGGTGGTGGATGGGATGCAGTGCCTCCTGGTAGGGTGCAGTGGGGGGACCTGATGCGTCGTCGTTGGTTGTGCTTTCGTCGTAGCCTTCGGTGTCGTAGTCGAGGGGGATTTCGTCCTCGTCGCTATCATCCCCCGACTCCATGTCTGGGCAGTCGTCGTCCTTATCACTGTCACGGTCGTCGTCGCTGCTCACGAGGTCGATGACGCCTCTGGGTGGCAGCCAGTTTTCGGGGCGCTCGCGGTGTGACATGCAGCATGTTGGGAGTCCGTGCTGGTCGTGGGCCAAGTCGTAGTGGCATACCCGGGTGTTGCCAATTCTCATTGGCTTGCCGTCGGGCCCCATGGGGTACTCCGCCCACACGAAGTGAATGACTGCGTATGCGATATCAAAGGTGTTCACGGGGGCGTCGCCGGAGGGAACGTGGCGGCGTAGGGCGTTAGACAGGGCAGCCTTCTCACAAGCCACGCGCCGTTCTTGCGTTAAGGTCGGTGGCGACATAGCGTCGGCAACGTCGTTATCGAGGGGAGGCGAGGGTGGTGGGCTGTCTGGAGCCTGGGTGACCAGATGCCGCGTGATGACGGGGCTGTCGGGCGATGGAGAGGGGCTCTTGGGACTGCTGGGATAATCCTCGGGGTAGCGGTCGGGGTAGTGTTCAGGGATGTCGTCAGGGGCTGGGCTGTCGGGAGAATATGGGGGGCTGGTGGGTGACAATGAAGGGCTGGTGGGGGAATATGGAGGGCTGTCCGGGCCTGGCCTCCTGGGTGAGTGAGGGGGGCTGTCAGGTGCAAGGGCAGGGGAATACCAGTAGTGGGTTGGAGTGGGGCTGACGGGGTCTTCGCGATGATCGGGCGCCTGCGGTGCTCCCTCGTCGTGGGGAGCGAGGGTCGCGCTGGCGGTGGGGTCGGGCGCGCCCCTCAGAAAGGGGTTGCCGTGCTTCATGATGGCAGCGTACGAGTGGAAGTGCACGATGGTGTCCGTTGATGCTGCGTCGTTGGGCGGGGTGTCGCTGGGGCTGTGCTGCCCAGCGTGGTGGGTGTGCTGTGCGTGAACGTGCAGCCCCGGGGGCAGCCGCGCGGGGGGCGGCACGCTGTGGTAGTCGTAGGACTGGGCGTGCCATGTGGGGGCGTCGCCAGTGGGGGCAGCGTGGTTGGTGGAGTGGGGGTTGCTACCCTTGCCGCCGTACTGCTGATCGAACTCCGACTTGGTCAGCGGTTTTAGGCCCTTGGCGACGCGGTCGTAGTTTACGATCAGCTGGTTCGTCAGGTGTCGCAAGACCGAGGGCATCTTACCCTGGTTGACCCAGGAGTCGTACAAGGTGGTTTTGCCGCTTATGTGGCATGGCAGCGTAGCGTGATGAAAAAGGTTCAAGGGTCGGTGGCAGAATGTGCAGTCGTTGTCGGTGGGACCCCCGAGGTTCTCGCTGCACACGCCGGTCACCGTGCGGGTCGTGGCTGCTGCGGGCTCCGTGCTGAAGGAGGATGCTGGAGCCGGGAGCGTGAGCTGACCAAGGAGCTTCCGCCCAGCGGGGTTGAGGCTGGATGGGTCGAAGTTGCTGCCTGCGGGACGCGGGGCTGGCAAGCGTGGGCGAGCGCTGTCGCTCCTGGTGGTGGAGGTGCGCGGTGGGATCAGCGGCGGCGTCGGCACTCCGAAGTTGTGCTTGTGCTGGCCGGTGATCAACATGCTGGCCAAGGTGGACTTGGTGGGTCCCTCCGCGTAGGCCCCCACGTACTGGATCAGGTTCTCCTGCTCGAGGTTCGCCTTCATGATCTTCGTTTCCAGACTCTTCAGCTTGGTGTGCACGTCTTGTGCTACGTCGGTCACCTCGGTGAGCGTGTGCTCGTCGGTCACGTTCATGGACTTGCTGAACCGCTCTCGGACGATGCCCGCGAGGTGCTCGGGCAGGGCTTGAAGCATAAACAGGCCGGCCGTCTGCAGGCTGATTACCTTGGACGTGGAATCGTGGGGCAAGTTGACTCGCTCCACGAGCCCCACCAGGCGGTCCCTGAGGGCGTTCGGGTCCTCGCCAGCCAACATCTTCAAATTTTTGATCTCGTCCTGGGCGGCCTCGGCTGACAGATCGGCGCACTTCAGCCTCAGCAGGAAGAAGAGCACGCGCCATGCGGCGTCCCAGTCGATGTCCTGGCCGGGCAGCACCTGGAAGTGGTCTTCTCGGGGAAACGTAATGGGCTCGCACATGTATCCAGTCTGCGGCGGGTACGATTCGGTCTCCTCCATAATCAGCTGAGGCAGCGTCTTGCTTTCGCTGTTTGGCGTCAGTACGAACCGACTGATGCCGCGGGTGGCGGCCTCCGTGCTGTTGAAGATTGCGGGCAGGGAGCCGAACAGCTTGCCCTTAAGTTTGTTGATCTCGGCGCGCGTGAGCTCATCGTCGCGGTTCGCGTTCTTTTCGAACACGAGGTTGCTGACGAAGGCACTGAGCTCATGGGCCAGACCGGTGAAATCGCCGTCGGACATGTTGGTCTTGGTGACGACTGGTAGTGATTTTGGTTTGGAGGACATGGTGATGGTTTGACGCCTGCACACGCAAACCTCACCCCTTAAGCAGGGGGTGTGGGGAACGGCAGTCCCACTTGTCACGCGGTCGCAAGGGTAAGCTGCCGTCATCGCTAAAGATCCTGAAATGTTCAGGAGTGGTTGCGTTCCACTGGACGTGGCACGCTGTTGCTGACCACTGCACGTGATCTGACCACTGCACGCGGTCAAAGCCTGAAATTTTCAGGAGTGGTTGCGCCCCACTGGACGTGGTATGCGCTGCTGGCCACTGCACGAGGCCGGCATGGGGGGAGGAAGGCTGTTCTGACCACTGCACGCGATCTGACCACTGCACGCGGTCGAAGCCTGAAATCTTCAGGAGTGGTTGCGCCCCACTGGACGTGGTATGCGCTGCTGGCCACTGCACGAGGCCGGCATGGGAGGAGGAAGGCTGTTCTGACCACTGCACGCGATCTGACCACTGCACGCGGTCGCAGCCTGAAATCTTCAGGAGTGGTTGCGCCCCACTGGACGTGGTATGCGCTGCTGGCCACTGCACGAGGCCGGCATGGGAGGAGGAAGGCTGTTCTGACCACTGCACGCGATCTGACCACTGCACGCGGTCGCAGCCTGAAATCTTCAGGAGTGGTTGCGCCCCACTGGACGTGGTATGCGCTGCTGGCCACTGCACGAGGCCGGCTTGGGAGGAGGAAGGCTGTTCTGACCACTGCACGTGATCTGACCACTGCACGCGGTCGAAGCCTGAAATCTTCAGGAGTGGTTGCGCCCCACTGGACGTGGTATGCGCTGCTGGCCACTGCACGAGGCCGGCATGGGAGGAGGAAGGCTGTTCTGACCACTGCACGCGATCTGACCACTGCACGCGGTCGAAGCCTGAAATCTTCAGGAGTGGTTGCGCCCCACTGGACGTGGTATGCGCTGCTGGCCACTGCACGAGGCCGGCATGGGAGGAGGAAGGCTGTTCTGACCACTGCACGCGATCTGACCACTGCACGCGGTCGCAGCCTGAAATCTTCAGGAGTGGTTGCGCCCCACTGGACGTGGTATGCGCTGCTGGCCACTGCACGAGGCCGGCATGGGAGGAGGAAGGCTGTTCTGACCACTGCACGCGATCTGACCACTGCACGCGGTCGCAGCCTGAAATCTTCAGGAGTGGTTGCGCCCCACTGGACGTGGTATGCGCTGCTGGCCACTGCACGAGGCCGGCTTGGGAGGAGGAAGGCTGTTCTGACCACTGCACGTGATCTGACCACTGCACGCGGTCGAAGCCTGAAATCTTCAGGAGTGGTTGCGCCCCACTGGACGTGGTATGCGCTGCTGGCCACTGCACGAGGCCGGCATGGGAGGGGAAGCAGGGTGAGTTGTGAGGCACGGCGCGAACGGCTCTGCTGATGCTGCGCGTCACTGCTGCCACAGGGGTGTCAAAAATCTTGAATGGCCCAAGTCACGGGGTGAAGGGCGAAGTGCTCCGAAATGTGCGTCTGGCGGAGTCGTGGGGGACGTCGGCAGAGCGGGCACGAGCTATTGTGCGTCAGCCACGTGGACAGGCAGCGCAAGTGGCAAATACGCCGTCCCTTCAAGCAGGGACACCGCAGGACGTGAGACGCGCAGCGCTGCCACGTGGGGACAGGGGTCATGCATATGACGCAAGCGCTCAAGCAGGGCGCGGGGCTTCGCCGGCAGCGTGTGCGACGAAACAGCTCGTTGACGCGGCGCTGGTGGGTCATGCTACTCTGACGCGGCGCGCGATGTGAATTCCCAGCGGGAACGTCAGAGCTGCCCCGTGCAAGTGACGGGGTGGGATTCAGCGAAGAACTCAGAGAGGTTTTTCAAAATCAATGGTACGTGAAAGGTTCAGGAAACAGGGCAAAATCGTGGAAAAGGCCCTATTCTGGGAGTTTCGAACGTGCACGGGGCTGGTGAGCATCCCCAAAGGTCCTGACGGGCAACCTGACGAGAAGGTGCCGGGTCAGAGTGGAGTCCTAAAGGGGAAGGCGAAAAGGGGCAACTCCGGCTCGGGAACCACGCAACGAAGACCAGACGGGCTGCTGGGCCCGACTTCAAAAGGGATACCAAGGTCCAGCAGCCAGCAGAGACCAAATTCACAGCTCGCTCGGGCTGGCTGAAAAGGTTGAATTCAGCCCCCGCGTTGGGCCAACCAGCCCGAGTGGGAATGCCCAAAGAAGGTAGCGGCAGTCGGCGCTGAATTCACGGGGTCGGCTCAGGCCACAACAGCGAAAGAACACGGTTAGGTAAGGTTTGAGAATTCATGGTGTCCAGGCAGCGATAGAGTGTGGTGAATCCACTCTGCAGTCATACAGCCGGAACGCGCGTGAATGCACACTTGAAAACGGTCACAACGGGGTCCGGAAAGAGGAGCCGTTGACTCTCTGGAGTCTGAAAAGTCGTCCGAGGTGTTGAGCGGTGACGTCGTCTGAAGTGGCCGAGCTTAGCCGAGCGTGCTGAATTTCCGAGCTTGTGCTGAATTCGGGTTTTTAAAACGGAAAGCCGCTGGCCGTCTCGGCGTCGCCGTGCACCTTCTCAACACTCTTAGGGTGGGAATTCACGGGAGTGCGAACTATCGCGCCTCACCTGAGAATTCCCTCGGGAACTTGGTAAAGAAAAGTAGTCGTAAACGACGAAGACGATGTCTTCGTGCGGACACGTAGAAGGAAGCAGCAGCGGCGTTAGTGAGTGAAGCTAAGGCTGAGCTGCGGCACGCACACATACCGCAAACGCACGCACGCACGCATGAATTCAGGGTACACTTTTGCGCGCCTGTTTATTGTCGTGCGGTGAATTCAGAGGTGCTCCAGACTCCTTAGGTGCATAGCGGGTCCCTGCACGACTGTCCGTTCCTTGCAAGAAAACACGGAAAGCGTTCACTTAGCGCACGGTGTCTCGGGCTTACCTCAACTGCGCGGAGCTGCGGCCTTTAGTGTTGCGGATTCGCCTTCCGTTATGCGAGTGTGGATCTACGCCTAGCCGGTGTGGCCGCGCGAGCGGGGTTGCGAGTTCGGGGGCACTGAATTCAGGCTATGCGCTACGTGAGGAGCGCGTATCAGACAAACTGTCCCTGACTGATTCAAACAGGCGCTTAGTGCGTGGGGATTTGCAAAGTCGCTGTAAATTCAGCGAGGAAATATATATTCGATACAAATTTACGCAAGGCCAAGATGATTTTGAAAGGTTCAGAGTTATCTGCAGAATGTTTTGAAATCGTTTCTATTCTCTTTAAGAGCTCTTTTCCTACAGCTGCAGCTAGGCGTTTTGTGTCTTCTCGGTTCGCGATGTTTCGCCTTCTCCAATCAGCGATCTACTTCCTCATTTGAACTGTCGCCAAATGCTACATCCCGTTGGTGACTCTTGAGATGCTTCTGACGTTGGCTGCTGTTGTGACGTGGTGTCACATGTGGTGCGTCCACATCGAGTTGCCGTGAACCTCCGCGCTTGGGGCGCGGCGCGGTGCTTCGCGTTTGTACTCGTTGGTGTTGCAGGTGCCAGCGGTGATCCGGTGCGGCGAGCCGGAGACTTCATCCACGTGGCGCGGATGAGGCGCTGTGGTGCCTGTGATATTCCTTGATCTTCACGAGGCCGTGGATGGGCTCAGCCTGGCCCGGCGGGTGTCGCGCCACGCCCGGTGGACTGTCGCCTAGTTCGTGCGGGCGGGAGCAGTTCAGAGAGAAAGCATTTTGTAGAACAGGAAATGGGTCAGGGCGAATGTAATTCGAGTTTGGCGTTGTTGTCGTACGTGGTGACGTGGCTGTCGTGCTGCTGAATAACTGACTGGGGTGTTTTGGGTAGATGTAACGGCTGATACGCCATGGGTGGCGCCCGTGGCTGCTGTGCGAGGGTGCTGTTGTCGTGACGCGTCGTACTGTACCGCGTTGGCGTGTTTTGGGTATAACTAAGATGCGTGACAAGCGTCATCGGGCGAATAACTGATTGTGAGGAAGGGGTCGTCTGAGGGGCGCCGTACTGATCGCGGGTTTCACGGAGTTTCGACTCGCGAAAGGGAATGGGCCTGTGAGGTTTGCTCCTGTAAGGGTAGCGGTCAGGAAGGCTTGCCTTCGGACGTAGGTGCTGGCATCTGCTTTCCTGGTGGCTTGCTGAAGCAAGATTTACATCGGGCTGACGTGGATTGCTGGTGGTATCTGAGCGTGAAATCGGGGCGGTGGTGTGGCTGGTATAAATTATATGTCGCCCGGTATAACTAGCACACGGGCGCACTTGGGGAAAAGCGATGTTGCGGAGTGGGGGAAAATGGTGACAACTGAGCGCGGACGTGGGAACGACTGTCTGAGAGGTGGCAGGGAAATGGCGAAGCTGAGAGCGCAAGGGGGGGGAAGGCCTTGTCGGGGCTGCGAGGGGGTCCCCCCCGACCCCAGGGTTGGGCGTGTCTATAGTTGTGACACAGAGACTCCGAGCCGAAAGGCAAGGGGTCCGAAGAGGACGAGGATCCTACCTCTGTCCTCGGGACAGTGGATCGCGCCATGCGCCACCACAGATGGACCCAGGTACTCTGAGCCGAAAGTCAAGAGATTCGAAGAGGACGAGGATCCTACATCTGTCTTAGGCGCCACCTTCGAGTATAGTGATTCCGAGGACGAGTCCTTCCCTCCCACCAGTCCGGCACCGGTCATTGGTGAGCTCACCCATCTGAATGGGCTCACGTGGGTAGAGACGCCGGCCCTCTGGCTGGACGCAGCTGCCACCCTAGCAGTAGGCGAGAAGTCCTTAAGGGATGCCGAATCGCTAGCAGTCATGACCAGAGCAGACCGAGCTAAGGAACAGGCCGCAGCAGAAGTCCAGAGTCACCCGGAGACAGCAAGAGGAGCACCGGGGACCGACGAGTTCCCCCATCCTGAGACCCAGAGTCATCCGAAGGCAGCCGGAGAGGCACCTGAGCCCGTTAAGCCCCCAGAAGGTAGCTCCCACTACGACCAGGTCGTAGATCGCCAGGACTGGAAGCTGATCAGGGAGCGCTTTGAGGAGATAGCGGCCCAGTACGGGATGTTTGACGTTGACGCGTGTTGCGACTCCATGGGCGTTAACCGGCAGGTTGACACCTATTGGACCGACTGCTTGAAGGAAAAGTGGCGCGGGAAACACGTTTGGTGTAACCCCCCTTACACGAAGGATTCGGACTTGATAGAAAGAATTCTTCGGCATTTCCTTGCTGAGTGGCGCGCCGATCCGGAAAACACCTCGGCGATGTTCCTTCTACCAGACTATGACGCTCCCTGGAGGCGGTTGATTCACCCCAAATATAGGCTTCATCCGGTCAAGGTCTTTGACATGAAGGACGAAAAAGGTCGTCCCAACCACCTCTTCGAGTCTCCTGATGGAGGTCGGCCCCCGCTGCGCTGGCCGGGCCTTCTGGTTTGGGCCCCAGCAGCCAGCAGGGCAAAGCCCCGAGCGCCACCTGCGCGAAAGGACAGTGAGGCGGAACCCGACGAGCCTTTAGTCACTACAGGGGTTGCAGCGAAGGTCAGGGCAGCGTCAGGACCACTGAAGGCTGATGAGTTCGTCCGCGCCTTGCAAGCGGAATACGAACGCAGCCCGTACCTCAGTTCGTTGAGAGAAGAACTGATCGCAGCCCCACATCAGAGGACATGATTTGGCGAGTGGCAGAAGGGCGGTATCAGCTGGTGCTAGCTCAGGATTCCCCCCTCAGAGAGCTGGTGATGCGCGAAGCACACGAGTCCCCGGCAGCAGGGCACACAGGAAGGGATAAGACACTGGACAGGGTATCCCGTCGTTTTTGGTGGCCACGCATGAGCAAGGATGCCACCGACTGGTGCAAATCCTGCGTCGTGTGCCAGCAGACCCGGGTACGCAACGGGTATCCAGACGGTCAGCTTAACCCCCTGCAAGTCCCAGTAAGACTGTGGCAAGTGGTTAGTATCGACTTCGTCACTGGGCTGCCTCGCACAGAGCGAGGGTACGACGCGTTTGCTACCTTCACGGACAAGTTGTCCAAGATGGTGCACGTAGTCCCCATGCTTTACGCTGACAGCTCAGCTGCACAGATCGCGCGCATGTATTTCGACCAAGTGTGGCGTTTGCACGGCGCTCCCATGAAGATCGTCTGTGATCGGGACTCCCGCTTCAGAGATGAAATGCATCTCGAGCTACATCGGTTGATGGGAGTCCAGATTGCCTCTACCACGCCGTACCACCCACAAGGTGATGGGCAGGCAGAGCACACAAACCACACGGTCGAACGTATGTTACGCGCGTATGTCGACGCCAACCAGCACGATTGGGACTTGTGGTGTACCCCGGTCGAGTACGCCATCAATGACTCTCGTTCCGCCGTCACGGGCTTCACCCCTTTTGAACTGACGTACGGTCACGCTCCGGCCTCTCAGCTAGACTTCTTCGTGGAGGCAGCACTTGCATCACGGAGAGGCCGAGCTAAGGGGGGGAGGGGCGCAGCAGTGAAAAAGGGTACAGCCCACGAGACAGCCCGCCAATTTGTTCGCCAGTTGCAGCTCGCTAGGGAGAAGCTGCTCTTAGCTCAGCAGCAGCAGATCGCCCAGTACGACGCGCGTCACAAGTCCAGGAGTTACGCAGTAGGCGATGCGGTTTGGGTAGACGCCACGTACCTCACCCAGCCGGGCGACCGCGGGTTGCACAAGAAATTGCTTAAGAAGCGCCTCGGACCCCTTCGGGTGCTGGAAGTCTTTCACAGCGACAGGCAGATGGCCCTTCCCGCGAGCGATAGGGGCGCACCGTCAGCCTATAGGTTGCAGACGCCTAAGCAGTGGAAAGTGCACGATGTGTTTACCGTGGACCGACTTTCGCCGGTAGAGTCGAGTAGCCGCTTTGTCGAGAGAGCTAAGGAGATTCCCCCTCCTCCGTTGGACGTCAGTGGACGCAAGGAAACCCACGTCGAGAGGGTGGAGCGTTCGCGTACGCGCCAGCGTCAGGGTAGGAGGTGGACGGAGTACCTGGTCAAGTGGACAGGAATGCCCCGCAGTGAGAACGAGTGGAAGACCCGAGAGGATCTGGAGTGGGACGGAGCCGGTAGGCCCGGCGTTCCCAACCGGGCGTTGTTGGAGTTTGAGAGGATCGAGGCTAAGAGAGTGGAGCGAGAGAAGCTTAGGGTCCGTAAGAGGCGCGACGAATCCGCAGGAGCAATATGGACCACGCTCTCGGAGGAGCTCAAGGTAGACGGCGCAATGCCATGGGTGCCAGAGGAGAGGTTTGATGAGGAAGTAGGAACTTTCGCGAGAGTATCTGCTCAGAGCACCCTGCCGCCAGTCAACGGAGCCGCAGCACTTGAGAAGGAGCCAGTCGGCCAGTCTAAAATTCTCGTATTGTTTTGTGGGACCGGGTCAGTCGAGAGGCAGTTTACTAAGCAATTTCCCAACAGCGAAGTAGTTGCCGTAGACATTCAGCCCAAGTGGGGCCCCACACATTGCGAGGATATCATGCGATGGGACTACCGACAGTTCAGACCAGGACACTTCGACGTAGTCTGGGCTAGCCCACCTTGTACAGAGTACAGCCAGGCGAAGACGGTAGGCATCCGAGATTTGCGCGCTGCGGACAGGAGAGTTCGTAGGACATTGGAGATCATCCGGTACTTGAGACCCGAAGCACACTTCATTGAGAACCCGAAGGGAAGAGAGCCCCACGGTTTGCACACGCGTCGATGCATGAGCAATCTACCAGCTCCGCACCTCGTCACGTACTGTAAATACGGGACCGCATACAGAAAGCCCACGCACATCTGGACCAACGTCCCGTTGCGCACACCCCTGCGAGTGTGCGATTCCGACACGCCTTGCGAATTCTTCCGGCAATACGGTAGGCACGAGAAAGTAGCGCAGGGAGGGCGCGCGATGAGAGCCGGAGGTGTGTTTGCGAAGAGCATGGGAGCGCGAGAGAATTTGTATGGGATTCCTTCAGCACTGTTAAAACAGCTTTTCCACAACCTGACCTTACATGAAGAGGTGCATGCGTTCCTGTCTGAACTGCTTGTCAGGGAAGATCTAAGCGAGATGAGCGGTTTAGTCCAGTCAGCTGTTGTTGAGAGTGACCTGCCCGAGTTTGAACCGGAACCGATAGCGTTAGCGGGAGTACGAGCTGAAGTGACGATCATACCCGAGGGCGGATGGGAATCTGATGCGAGTGGTCTTAGCGATTGAGAGCGTTGGGGAGCTTCGGGAAGAGCAGTGGCTCTAGCCTCGGTATGACCAGGCGGCAGGTGAGGACCTGGGTAATTCATCCAAGAGAGCAGTGGCTCTAGCCTCGGCACAGCCAGGCAACAGGTGGAAATCTGTATAATCCATTTGAGCAGTGGCTCTAGCCTCGGTATGACCAGGCGGCAGGTGAGAACCTGGATAATCTATCCAACCGAGCAGTGGCTCTAGCCTCGGTACGACCAGGCAACATGTGGAAATCTGTATAATCCATTTCATGAGAGCATTGGCTCCGGACCTGGCACGACCGGGCAGCAGTTGGAGATCTGGGTAAAAGCTCTACGCATTCCGAGGAGGCGGTGAGGGTTTAAAACCTTTCCTCCGGGCCGGCATCCCGAGAACTGTCAGGTAATTGGCAAACCTATTGTCATCACCTGTAAGTGTACCGTGTTGGAAGGTTTGAAACCTTGAGCGTGGTAATGGATGTGAGATCTCGAGCCTTGGGGGAGCCTGGTAGTGCAGATGGCAGACCGGTGAGAGGCCGACCCTTGTGCTTAAGAGGTTGATCTCCTTATTGCGGTGTGTCTTGGGAAGTGTAATGTCATCCCAGACAACAGGCGGCTGAGACCTGTATAATCATCCTGAGCAACAGTAGAAGATCTGTATAAAAACTTTACTGGTCCGACGTGGTCAGCGTGGACGTGACCTTCCCTAAGGGGGGGGGAGTTGTGCTAGGAGGCAAGCACAAGAGCAAGAAAAACGGCTAAGTACAAAACGCAAGAGTACTCAGTACGGAGTACAGTAGGACCGATCAGAATGATGTTGATGTGAGGTGCCTAGCCTGTTGTACGGAGTACTCAGTACAGTTGAGTTATGGAAAGAGTTCCTGAATGCATAAGAACTCCAAGTGTAACCCGTTTCGGAGATGAGAACTGAACTGAGAATTGTAACATAAAGGTGAAAAGCCGTAACTGCTGTATATTGTGTATTGAAAGCATGCACTGAAAGCAAAAGCATACTAGAACGAATTGCGAAACCGAATTCCGATAGTAGACCAACCGAAATCATACCTCGTGCGGTCGTTTAATAAATAGAGATAAGATAAGTCCGAAACCGTAAAGAAGAGAAGAAACAAGAGTGTAGACTCCTACAGCCTTTCAGTTGTTTAGCGGGAGCTCCTTACCCGTAGGTTTCTGCACTTGTGCTAGCTAGAGGGTTCAAATTTGTGTTTCAGAATTGCACAGTTTGATTAGCAGTTAGGTCTGTCACCCTAGCTCCTGCCCTACCTTATCTTGACTTTTCTGACTTACCTGTCAGTCACCACCCACAGTGCTGGGGCGGTGTGCTGAAATCTGTATAGGCAGCCCTGACCGGGAGTCCCGGTGCAGGCCCCTATGACAGATATCGAGGTAGCCAACACTGGACTGATGACTGACCCGTAAGTTCGTGCTGTGACACACCGAGTGTCACAGGTAGCTAGACTCGAGACCGTTCCGACACCGTGACGGTCCCGGGTATATCTAGCTTAGGGTTTTATTTCTTAAGAGAGTTTATCTATATTGGTTCACTGACTGTCTGATATCTTGAACCGGGATATTCCAGTAACACGTGTGCAGCATATGCTCAAGCAAGCAAGTGCAGTGCATGCACTCCATGTGGTGGACGAAGAAGAAGTCACTTTGAATTGCTGCTGCACGCAGGTTCGCCCGACTTGAGAGCACTCGTCGTCGGGGTCGGTCGTGGCGCAGGCGTCTGTGGCGATGGCGTAAGTCTGTCCTGGGCATGGCGCTGGCTCGGCGCGAGCTGAGAGGCCTCGCGCCCGCGCCACGCCCGGCGCGGCGCGTGCAAAATTTGCCTCGCGCCACGAACTGGCGTGGCGCGTGACCCCATTTTTCTGCGCCACCACGTCCAAAATGGCGCGCCGGCGCGTCCAAATGGCTTGCTTGGGGATGAAGATGGGCGATGAAGATGGGCGATGAAGATGGGAGCTGTGAGAGTGCACATATGAGTGCCATGTCGGCGATTTTGGATTTATACACATCATTCGAGCTCTGGGTGCGGATGTACATGACTTGATGAGTAGGACATGAGCATGGAGGCACAACAGGATGCGGAAGACGACCTTATTGAAATGGCCCAACAACAGGAGGAGGCACAGGAGGAACAAAGAGCACTCCAGGAAATAGCACAACAACAGACAGCAACACAAAGACAGGCATAACTTGCGAGAGGATGGAGGAGAGCTTCGATGGAGAAAATGCGGATAGCGGCTAAGGAAACGCCGGAGAAATACATGCAGCACTTACGGGGGGACACGGCCATGCACAAACTCTCCAACGAATACTGAAAAAGGGAACTGAATACCTGAATGAAAATGACGTAACAGCAGTGCTGCTAAGATGCAGAGCTAACAAACTACCGGCGGGTCCCTACAGGAAATTGAGACGAAGGATACGTGCACAAAAGTGCAAATGCTGCGGGATGCCTGGGCAAGTAAATGCAGGGGGTTTCATACGAACGGCCCATGTACTAGGGGGGTGTACGGAGAGGGAGATAAGAAATATGATAATAAAGCAGGTCGGACGAGACTACCAAAATGGTAGCAAAGGACATGAGCAGGGGTAGGAAAGGGGGATGCATAATAAGGACCCGCGCCGGAAGAAGGGGTGGGAATGAATGCGGGCAGGCCAATAGAGGACTTCCCGCTCACGAGAGGGCAATGCAGAATGGGCGGAAGAAATACCCCGGCACCAGAACATGGAAAGGACAACATACCACACTTTGTGGACATAGTAATGCTGGAAGGAACCGAAAAAGGAAATGAGCAACCGAGATATTCACACCAGGGAGCAATGGCAGATGCGGGACACATACGCCTAGTGGAGGTAACGTATACGGATGAAATGAGCTGGGAGGAGGCACTGATGACGAAGTACACGAAATATGCACCACTGGTAAAATTATTAGAACTATATGGATACAAAGTAACACTACATGCAATGGTATTTGAAAATACAGGTACGATATATTAACACACGGAAAAGATACTAACCAAACACCTAGGATTCGCGACAGACAGGAAGCACTACACCTCCTCAGGAAAATACACGACCTCGCTACAGGATATGCAGTAAGCCTTAACCGACTATACAGAAAAAAGTAGATAACGAACCAGACGTGAAGGAAAATGAATAAGAGTCAAGGGGACTCGAAAAGCTCCACACCCCGAAAACGGGTGTCTCTTTTTCTTTTTCTTTTATCTCTATGACGGGTTGCCATCCTATTCTGGAGGGAACCCCAGGGGCAGTGATTCGGCTGCATTGTGCGAGCTGTAGCGTAGGGCCCGAGCCATCTTTCGGTGCACAGAGGTCGAAACTAATCCTGCTGCGGCACGCGATCAATGATGCTGGAACATGCTCTGTGGCATGCTCGGGGTCATGATTAGTAATGCTTAGAGCATGTTTATGGCATGCTCAGAAATGTTGGGGCCTGTGTTTTAAAAGTCATGGTCATCTATGATCCCGCACCATCGGCATAGCTATTCTCACGGCCTGTCGATTTCGTTCACCTTAGCTACGGGCGGTTTGCATCCAAACAAGCACGATGTGGCTATAATAGACCATACCACCCCACAGGTGCATATTCTACAATGAGTGAGTTTGCCCAACGTATATAAAGCACTAAGCAACATGCATTTCCTGGCGCCATCATCCGGGATATCTGGGCATGCTGATGGTGGCAAGCCGTCATTCCGAGACATACCCCGCCGGCATCATGGTGGATGGATTCCCTTTGCGCACATGATCGTGGCATCATAAGGTACCCCCTTCCCTGCATTTAGGAATGTACAGGAAAAGTGTCCCTTGTGGAGACAAAAAGCGAAGTTCCAGGTGGGCTACTAAGCCGCAGAGGTTGCATAACTCGCAGGGAGGGAACGCTTGAAGAACCTGTGTTGGCCCTGATGGGGGGACATCTCAAAGCAATTATTGTCATTCTGGCGTGCTCACAACACAGCACACTAGAATTAAGCAATCCATGCCCTTACATAGTTTTGAAACGGGATGTGCACGTGGCACTGGCCCTTCATTCGCACATTAGCACATACAAGGTCGCTTGAGTAGTAAACTATCCATAAAATGCTATATTAATAGGGACGCTATATCAATCGGAACGAATCGAATCCACAAATGTATAGACAAACACATTAGGTGGCAGTAATGCTTATTGATAACGTCTTCGGATTCCTTAAGCATGAGTGCATGCCTCGACACAGACGGGCGTTTCGAAGTCCTAAACACCGGAAACACCACCATTCGTGCACTGACAACGCCAATGGGGAATGTGCGCCTCTGCGCAGGAGCGTGGCGCCTTTTCAGCTGGCACGTCAAACAGTGATCGTCCATGTGTTGTATCTTGGGGCCTGGCAGGCCAACTGCCAAGGTGCTTCAGTGTTGCGTGCACGTCGTATGGCGTGATCACCTCCTGCATATTGCGTCGTAACGAGTCCCGAATGGTACCCTGCTGCCCGTGAAGACTTCGATTTACCAGCGCGGTGGGCAGCAACATGAAAAGCATGGGAAGCTGGTGCTCCACGGCCCCGGACTGGGTCAACAGAAAGTTGATACCCATGTGGAGGCCGTGGTCTGCAACGAGCACCACTGCCGTGCTATCAAGATCCCCTTTGAGCACCTGCCGCTGCACCAGCCGCCGTAACATGCCTGCGAGCGCCACGTCCACGGAGCGGATCACTTCCCCCGTGCCCTCGTGCCCCTCGATCAGCATCCCATGCGCAAGCCACGGAGCGGAAGGGGAGGTTGCATTTTCCATTGCAAAGTCCACCAGCCAATCGAGGAGATGCTCGTGTGCGCTTCGCCCGAACGCACAGCGTGGCCGGATTGAATATGGACCTGCAAAGTTCCCCAGAGGGTTCTCCCCGGGTGGTGGATAATGTGGAGGCAGGCAAAAAGGCGCCACAAGCTCGGCGTCCACGCCGCCTGCCGTGCCAGTGGCACGGCGGTTTGATGCGAAATTGTATTCGCTGCCCCAGTCCTCGCACAAGTTGCTGGCGTAGCCCACGCGGCGACCTCCCAATGCCGCCTCCTCCCAGTACGGCATCATGGTCCCTGCCCTGCACGCTCAATCAGTGTCCAAACGGAATCTGAGAGCTCAACATCCTCTCCCTTCGATGGGCAAACGATCCGAGGGACCAACATACGGCCGGGAAGAACACAAACGTATGATCGTGAAACCCGAGAGAGAGTGGATACCCCGGCATAGAGCACCTACGCAAAAATATGAAAAAGTCCCACATGATGAAAGAGTCTCATGCACAAAGTAAAAGGCGCCTCCCCTAACAAGATGCGCCCTCAACTATTGTCAAGATGCGGCACCTCGCCCGACAGCCTGCGATACGTCTCGTCTCGCACTCGCAGGCTCCAGAGCCGGACTTGTTGGAGATGGTCTGATAGCCCAACACCGACGGACTCCCGAGCCCGAGGGCCCCGAATGGCTCTTCGTGCAGCTAGAGACGGAGCTGCGGACCCGAGGGCTGTGGTTGCTGCAATACTGCTGCCTGTGTCACCCTGATCCGAAGGCTGTGGATCCTGCAATACTGCTGCCTGTGTCATCCTGATCCGAGGGCCACGGTTCCTTCAATAATGCTGTATATGTCACCCTGTTCCGAGGGCTGTGGATCCTGCAACACTGCTGCCCGTGTCATCCCTGGATCGGTGTCACACTGTCATGTCTCTCGATCTGCCAGAAGGTGGTGACTGCTCTGTTAACTACAAACACCACGAAAGTTCAACTGCGCTTTCCAAGTCGAACGTCATCGGAATGCCTGGCGAGCGCGTCATCAGCTCACCTGCTGTGGGGCACCCCGCAGAAGAGCGGCAGCGTGTTGACGCCTGTCGAGTGCCCCACCGAGTGGTACCGGAAGAACTGGAACAGCTCGAGGCCATGCTCCCTGGCAAGTTCCTCGAGAGCCGCCGAAGCAAGCGGCATCTTCGATATAAATGCCCGCCTCGATATCTGACCCCTCCCCCACCACACCACCCGCACCACCCGCATCAGGGCTCTTGTGTTTAAGCTAAACACCATCAACCGGTTGGCTGCCATGGCCGTGAGGGCGATGCACAGCGTATCGGTCGGATGGCAGGGGTACATGTAGACCATTGGATTTTCCATAGTAAGGAATGCGCAGGAATGGTGAAAACATATTCGCAGGCCGTCGTGCGGCGCCACACCCAGGGGAACCACGGGTGCAGCTGCTGTGCTCACTGCCCAAGATAGCAGCGCTCAAGCCGCCCCAGCGCTCGCATGGAACATGACGGCAAAAGCTGCGCTCACGCTAATGCTGATGGGCGCGCTGCAAGGCGGAGCATTGGCACCTAGCAAACATGCCCGGGTGGTCAGAACTACTTCCGGGCTCGGAGGGAGGATCAGCCGGGCTCAGGCATGTCAGATTCGCATCCGAGGGACAGTGAAAATGCCGCAATCAGAAGCAGCTCCGAGTGGCGGTGTTCCCACCAATCGCATGCGGCTGGTTCATGCATGTTCCATCAAAGAACGCGCTCTCTGCTCTTTACTTGGCGCTGCCAGGATCTCTTTGCCAGGACCAATAGCGCTGCCCGACGTCTCTGTGCAAATGCGGAGAGGGTCATGCGGGCTTCCGAGGCCCACCGCGTCCAGGAAGAGAACCAGCAGGTTGAGCTTCGGGAGAGGCTCCGAGCGGTGCTGATTGGCCGCGCGCAGTGCCGAGAGTCTCGGGGGGGCTAGCGGAGGCACTCGCGTCAACAACTGCATCTCATTCCCGCACTTTGCAATCGCGGCAGTACCACCTCCGGGAGGCCATTTCACAACCTCTGCATTCGCAAACAGCGCCGCCCCTCGCCCGTATGACCGCGCTTGTCAGCATCCGGAACCCGGGCTCGTCGTCGCCCAGGCGGGGGACATCACGGCGGCGCATTCCGGGGCCATCTGCGACCCACGCGGGTTTTTGAAACAGGCAAACTCTGTCGCTCACAATATCCAACAATCCATCCGCAAGCGCTGTGCAGTCGACCTTGGCGGAAGAGAATCCTTGAGGATCGATCTCACGTTCCGAGCTTTCTCTGCTGAATCCAAGCGTGGACCGTCCGATCCTTTATGTGAGGCACAGTTGGTCCTCATGAAGGTTGCTCGAGGCGCAACGGCAATGCATGCGTCGATCCCTGGAGGCTCCTCTAGCATCTCGCACGCATGGTCGGTGGATAGGTGGAATTGTGCCAATCAGCTTGCAAGGTTAGACGCGCACGCGCGCATGTTCATGCAGGAGCCAGCGGATAATCACGAGTAGCAGCCTGCCTGACTGATGGGCATCCACGCTCTGCAAACCCGCCAGCACGGTGTCTTGAAGCGTGCGTTCCGTTGCCGCCTCGTCCGGGTTCTCCAGGTGAAACTCGAAGCTGCGCTTGCGGCGAAGGTCCGTCTCTGCCAACGTGTCGTTCAAGAACACGACGACGGCAAGTGCGTGCCTGTGTTGATCGGTCTGCTTGCAGTCCACCACCACTTGGCTCTCTCCGCCCTGCTGATGCGACGCCCCATCCGCTGCCCGATTACGCCCTTTGTCGCGGGCAAGCATCAGCGTGCACCCGGAGCGCCATCTGCTCCATGGGTGCTATGGATGTTAGCCGCCGCCTTTCGCAACCGTGCGATACTGCCGGACATGAGAAGCACTGAAGCGATCGATGGGAGCTGGAGTTGACACCCACTGCCGGCCTGGTCGAGCGCAACAAAAACGGCAAAACGATGTCGAGAAAGGGCACAAGGGCCGGCATGGGATCAATCTCTAACAGCCAAGGGGATATATGCCGTGGATGCAGCGCCCACAAGAGTTCCTGGTTGAGCGTTTTCAAAACGGCATGCGCACATGAACGAATGGCAGGCATGTGCACATGCACGAATGGCAGGCATGCGCACATGCGCGAATGGCAAGCATGCGCACATGCGCGAATGGCAGGCATGCGCACATGCGCGAATGGCAGGCATGCGCACATGCGCGAATGGCAGGCATGCGCACATGCGCGAATGGCAGGCATGCGCACATGCGCGAATGGCAAGCATGCGCACATGCGCGAATGGCAGGCATGCGCACATGCGCGAATGACAGGCATGCGTTATTTCAAGCAATTCACAGCAGGGTGAGACAAACATGTCAAGCAAGTTGGCAGGCCACAGCAATGTTCCTCATTAAATTGCTATTAGTTTAATTGTTGTTTCTTTCCTTTCTCTGCCTTTTCTCTTTTCCTCTTTTGCCTTCCAAGCTCATTTGCATTCTGACCTTTGGCTGAGTGAGTGTCTCCCAGAGACTGTCACGTGACAATGCTACATGAGCTGCTAAGCTACTGTTGCTCTCTCCTAGCTAACAATGCTTCTCTGCTTCCTTCCTTGCCTCCGTGGCTAGCAGAGTGCCCCTTGGCAAGCAGTCCTCTCGTGCAGCCGTCACCTGGCCCTCACTCCCCAATCCCACAACAGAAAAACAACTCAGAGTGGAGCGGAGGGAGGGTTTTACAGAATTTGAGAGAGAAAGCCGAAGCTTTCAGGGTCAGAATTGCAAGAATTGCCAGGCCCGTGAAACGCTCCTACTTTGGTCTGTAGCTTCGCGGGCCGCAACCACCTCCGATCTAATACCGCCTCGGTATAGATCGGGCCTGATCGGGCAGACCGTGACCTACAAGTTATGCCCGATCTATCGCGCCCTTCCGCGGGCGCGACTCTGCTGTGAGTCTTGATTTAAATAACCTGAACTATTTCCAAGGCAATAATTCTGAATTATTTCAAGCAATTCACAACAGGGTGAGACAAACATGTCAAGCCAGTTGGCAGGCCACAACAATGTTTCTCATTAAATTGCTATTAGTTTAATTGTTGTTTCTTTCCTTTCTCTGCCTTTTCTCTTTTCCTCGTGCCTTCCAGGCTCATTTGCATTCTGACCTTTGGCTGAGTGAGTGTCTCCCAGAGACTGTTAGGTGACAATGCTACACGAGCTGCTAAGCTACTGTTGCTCTCTCCTAGCTAACAGTGCTTCTCTGCTTCCTTCCTTGCCTCCGTGGCTAGCAGAGTGCCCCTTGGCAAGCAGTCCTCTCGTGCAGCCTCTACCATGCCTCCTGCCCTGTGCAGCGGCTCACCTGACAGGTTCAGTGATGTGATGTGCGTGCCGGCAGCTCCTCTCGCTCTCCAGGCGGCCTAGCCTCTAAACTCCTCGCTACCATGAGCGGCCTAGTCACCTTGACTCTTCGCTCCCTTCAGCGGCCTTGCCCCCTCTGGGCTCCTCGCTCCCTTGAGCGGCCTGACTGCCGGCAGCACAATGCAACACTGAACACACTCACCCAAGGGGCCAAGCAGGGGCCGAAGGATGCCATCACCTTCATGCGCTCACTTCACGTGAGTGCTGCCGCGGCCGCTGCCATGGCTCCCGGAAGGATGAGCCTCTGCTCGGGCTGCATCTCGCAGTACCTCTCGTAGCAGTCGCTGCGCCAGTTCCCCTGGTGCTTGATGTACATGGTGTGCACCTCCAGCGGCTTCGCCGCTGTGGCCCCGCCCCGCCTGAGCGAGTGCCCGGCGTAGCCCTCTGGGCGCAGGCCCGCCGCTCTCGCCAGGCGCTTGATGCCCCCCACCAGACCCGCGTGGGTCAGGGGCACCACCTGCACCTTCCTCCCCACCACCTTCTCCACCACGAAGAGGGGGGAGTCACCGGCCCTGTCCACCGTCGCGCTCATGAGCGCCCGTAGCGCCCACACTGGGCACAGCGCCGACCCCGGCACCCTCCGAAGAGGCACCCAGTGAAAGCGCTCCCCTCACTGGATGGTCTTGGAGTACCTCACCCTGATCCACACCGTCTCGCCATCCTCGGTGAACAACACATCATCCCGCACCAAAGCTGCTCTCGGGTTGCAGGCGTCCTCCTTGCCCACGGTGAGGTTGTCCTTACGGAACAATCCGAAGAACCCCACCAAGACCGCCGCCCACAGCGCCACCTCTGAGAGCGAGCCGAACTCCACATGTCGGGACATGTCCATCAGGTTCTGCAAGGTGAGCGGCATGACCGGCTTCGAGGGCCGGTCCCAGTACCTGCGCACGCCCTGCAGGGTAGCCGCCACTCGGAAGCGCTCCGCCACCGGCCTCCACGCGTGACCTCGTTGTAGGTGCAACTGCCGCACCGCCGCCAAGTAGTTCTTGATGGTGCTCGGGGCGACGAACCACGATGAGAATGTAATGAACCACACGAGCACATCGTCCGAGGCCGGCAGGAGCGGCTCCAAGCACCCCAAGCACGCGAAGGCAATGCAGAGCGCCACGAATGCCCTCGCCCCCGTGCTGTAGGCTCCTCTGGTGCTCCGCGCTAGCGCCTCCTCCTCGTAGCGCTTCTGCTCCTGCAGCAGTGCCTGCACCACCGAGTCTGCCCTCACACCCAACCCGGCAGTGTCACCGGCTCTGGGCCCACTCGCACCGCCACCACATTGCACCTGGTGGGCCCCCACTCCGAGCGCCCGCCTCCCTTCAGGGCAGACGCAGTGAACAGGTGTGTGCCCTTCCGCCATTCTCGCACCACCTTGAACACCTCCGGCATGCTCAAAATGAGTGTCCAAGTGGGGTCTGGGGCCCGCCCTCGGTCCTGTCCCCAGACCGGCACGAGGAAGGTGCCCGATGTGCCCATCTGCTGCCGATTCTTGCACCGGAGGAAGTTCACGATGATGTCGTACATGATGGAGAACGGCAGGTTCCCCCACGCCTGGTGCCCATCGAACCGCTGAACCCGCGCATCCTCCTCCCTGCTCCAGCTCACCGCGCAGAAGGCGTTCGCCCTCGATGGCGCCACGCACGCGTCCAGGGTGAACGGCCCGAACTCCATGTCGAGCGAATGGAACTCCGCTGGGCTGAGCATCCAATCGTCACGGTCCTGTCGCCACACCGTCGCCCTCATGAACGCCCGGTGCTCCATGTGGAACTGCTGCAACTGCATCCTCGACAGCGAATCCGCCAGCTTGTTGTCCTTCGTGGTGATGTACACCGGCCGCAACCGAATGTCGTAGCACACGCACGTCAGGAACAACTGCTTGAAGAGCGGAAGGTACTCTGGCGGACCCCACCACTTCGCCACCTGGCGCAAGGCGCACTGGTTGTCGATCCTGATCACCACCGTGCGGCCCTGCACATGCCGCCCCCAGAGCACCACCGCCCACCACACTGCGAAAAGCTCCAGGTAGTTGATGTGCTCGCTCTCGGGCACGCCCTTCTTGAAGGGGAACCAGGGCTCTGGATCATCCTCCGCACGTCCTCCCACGAGTGCAGGAAGAACCTCTCGTCCATCAAGCCGCCCATGCCCTTCGTGCCCGACGAGTCCGTGGCGAAGAAATCCTCCTTCACGTCCTCCCGGAACAACACCACCTTGCGGCCATTGTACCGTCGGATCACCTCCTCGATGGTGTCGAGATCCTCCAGCACCGGCGGTGTCACCCGCACCGCTCCCCGCGTCCCCGATGCCGCCAGCAACGAGAAGCCCCTGCGCGTGTACAACGACAACCCCCACACCACCTGACTGCAGAACGCCAGGAGCCCCCACAGGCTCTCCAGCTGCCGCCTGTGCACCGGCTTCCGCCTCGCCTGCTGGCGCACCTCTCTTGCCGTGCGCACGACGAAGTCCACTCGGTCCTTGCTGATGGCTGCCGTGCACACGTCCCCCGAGGTGGATAATTCCACCCCTAAGAACTCCATGAGCTGCTCTGGACCTTCACACTTGGCCGAATTCACCCGGAATCCCAGGAATGAGACCAGCTCGACCAACAACATCATCATCTCCTCCGCGGCCTCACGTGTGGCTGCCACCATGAAGAAGTCATCGAGGTACCCCACGCATGGGATCCCCTGTGCCTGCGTCCACGCCACAATGGCGCGCGTGTACCTCATGAAGATGCCCGGTAATGCCCGGTTCCCGAATGGGGCCCGGGCGTCCATGTAACGCACCCCGCCGAATTCGAAGCACTGGGCGGGCCAGAACTGGCTCGCCACCCCCACCGATCTGTAAGCGGAGTCCAAGTCCACCTTCACCATCCAGTACCCCGGCCGAAGCAGGGCGTAGGCGTCCTTCACCGAAGAGAACTTGTCCTTCTCCAGCTCGATCCTCGCGTTGATGCCGATGTCACACGGTCGCGAGTAGTCCCACACCGGTCTGTACTTCACCTTGCCGTTGCGGAGCTTTTCCACCATCCCCAAAGCAGAGACGCCCCACGGCAACCTGTCGTCCGCTGAAACGATGCGCGCCTCCAAGAGCTCCTTCTCGATCTCGCGCTCCATCGCCTCCATGTGCTCGTCACCCACGTAGTTAGGCACGCGAAAGGGCTCGTCCACCTCCATCGGCCGCGACGGCCATCCAATCCCACACGCGGCTCCTCGCACGAGGAAGTCTACATCGTGCCAATCCTCGAACGCCGTTGCCATGAGATGCGCCCGCTCCGTAAGGAGCGGAACAGCTGCGCCCACGCTCTGCACCTCCTGCACGTACCTCGCTCGCTCGTGCTCCATCGTGCCCGTCGCCTCCATCCTCTCCTGTGTGGCTCGCCGAAGGAGTCGCTCGCGAATCGCCGGCCATCTCTTCGATCTCCTCAATCGTCGGCTCGCCCCGTCCATCACGCTCCGCGTCTCCGGGTCTGTCTCGGACACCGGAGCCGGCGCCACCGCAAAGGTGCTCATCGTCTCCGTCCATCCTGGCGCGGGCTCCCCTCTCAACGCCCGCCCCGTCACATCCCACACTGGAACAAATGTGGTCGGCACAAGATGCCTCCACCAGTCACCACCGCGCAAGATGTCGCCGGTGTCGCCCCCACCGCGCTCGACCTCGATGTAGTCACCGTCACCCGGCTCCGCTGGCGTGAACTCGAATGCGTTGGCCACCGACATCACGTCGTCCTCCTCCTCGCCATCTTCGGGCTCATGGCCCTCTTCGGCTACCGGCCCCCGAGCCGGTGCCTCTCCGGCGCCCGCCGGCGCCCTCCTGCTGCTGTTGGCGTTGCCCGGCGCCGCAGCTTGCGCCGGGCTCTGCCGCCCGCATCATGGGTGCCCGGGGCACGCAGCGGCCCCACAGTCCCCGCACACATGCTCGAACCTGCACGGGTCAAAGGTGCATGCCCCGCGGTTGTGGAGCGTGCAAGCTCGGCGGTACTGCGGGAGCTCCACTCCCCCGCGGCCCTTGCCCTTGCCCCCCTTGCCCCCCTTGCCGCCCCCATCGCGGGGGGGGTTGGGGGGGTCGTTCCGCGCCTTACCGCCCTTGTCGTTCTTGCCGTGCTTGCCTCCCCGCTGACCGCGATCGTCCACCCAAGGCCGTTTCGCCTTCACCGGCTGCAGCTGCTGCTCCCGAGTATAATCCTCGAACAACTCAGCGTAACATCGTCGCTCGAAGGTCACGGACGGGTCCTCCTCCATCTGAAGGATCAGGAACTCGTAGAACTTGATTAAGTTCACGACCCCGTACTCCAATGCCCTTTACTGGAACCAGTCCTTGAAGTACACCATCAACCGGTGCTGCCTCTCCGACTTCACCTTCCTCAGCACGTAGCAGAATCCTCGCTCCCACTCCGGCAGTGTCGAGCACCGCGTCCGCTTGTTCGCCGACTCCCACTGCAGCGACCTCCCGTCCTCGCCGAGGACCAACTTGGCCTGCTGAGCGTCAAGGCTCTGGCCTGGGTACACCCGCAAGTCCAGGCAAGCAAGCTCCCCTCCCACGTGTTGGGGGATGACCGGGCGCGGGGCTCCCTCACCTGCCGGCTTTGGAACCGCCTCGGGGGAGAGGGTGCCCATGAGCGCTTGCTGTAACTGCTCCTCGGTGACAGTGCGTAGCCCCGCTGCTGCCGCCGCGAGCTCTCCACGTCGACCGGGTGTGAGAACCACCCCGGGGCTCCCCGCGCCTGCCAGAATCCCCGGGTCGACCTGCGGACGCTTGCCCGTCGCCGGGGGCGAGGGAGAGCGCTGCCTCTTCCTCGCGAAGGAATCGTCCAAGACGTCCTCGAAGACCACCCCCGGCTCCTTGCCCTTCACGAAATCCTGCATCTCCGTTACCCGCACGCGAAGCAGATGGACGAGCACGCACCAATCCTCGAGGGAAGCCTCCTCTCCCGCCGGTAACTCGTCGATGTCGCAGCCCTTGTCCTCCAGGATCGGCCGCGCCCACGCGAGCTCCAGGAAGGCATGAGCCTCCAGTGCCGTCCCCGGGCGCTTCCACGAGTGCTCGCTACGAAATCGCAGCAGCGAGTCCTGCAGCTTCGCACCCTCCGCCAAAACGTTGGCTCGCACCTGCTTGTGACGATCCACCGACCATCCGTCCCGCTTGCCCTGGGATGCCGCCAGCGCCTTGCGGTACTGGCCTTCCGCACCTGATGCGCTCGTCCCTCCGGCCGGGGCAACGAGAGCCCCTCCAGCTGCTGCCGTGGCCTTGGCCACCGCCATGTCGAGAAGATCCATTAACTGGGCATGTGTCAGCGTGAACGTGCCTGCGGGCCCGCCCGCCGTTCCTCCTGGTGCCCCCCCGCTGACAACCAGCCCGAGCGCCCCCGCGCCCCCCGCCGGTGCCGGCGCGGCTGCCAGCCCAGCCAGCATGGTAGTGCCCCACGCCTTCACGGCCTTCATCCTCTTCTTCGCCACCGCACGCGCCGTAGTCCATGTCCCCCTCAGCAGCCACCCTGAAGCCACTGTAAACACCGGGAGCGGCCCCGAACCTGCGCCCTCCTCTTGGAGCCCGAGCGCTGCCAACTCTCGGGTGGCTGCCAACACCTCCTGCGGCACGGTCTGCAGTGGCCCTGCGATGGCCGCAAAGCCTGCCAGCACGTCAAACCGAGTTGACTCCCATTCTGCCTTCGAGACGGTCGAGCCCACCACTAGGTCCCTCAGAGACTCCAACACCTGCCGTACCTCCTGGGTGTCCCAGCTCTCCCATCCCGGGTCCCTTAGCGCTGGCGCTGACATGCGGAATCACCAACGAGAGCAGGTAAAACAGAAACGGGAGAGTGTTTCTCGGCCAATTGGGACCCAAATCGCCTCCTTGTAGTCGTCCTCGAGCTCCTTCGCGCACTTCTCGCACAGGTCTACAAACGTACGCCGGCGCTGCACGCTACTCCTTGGCAACGGAATCTGCGCTGGCAAGATGACTCTCCAAAAATCTACCTTCCCCGTGCTCCTGCCGCTGCGCTGGGAAAAAGGTCTTCAAATTATTTTTTTCTAACGTCTAAAGATTTTTGAACGAAATAACAACTCAGATTTTTACAGAATTTGAGAGAGAAAGCCGAAGCTTTCAGGGTCAGAATTGCAAGAATTGCCAGGCCCGTGAAACGCTCCTACTTTGGTCTGTGGCTTCGCGGGCCGCAAGCACCTCCGATCTAATACCGCCTCGGTATAGATCGGGCCTGATCGGGCAGACCGTGACCTACAGGTTATGCCCGATCTGTCGCGCCCTTCCGCGGGCGCGACTCTGCTGTGAGTCCTAATCTAAATAACCTGAACTATTTCCAAGGCAATAATTCTGAACACATGCACGAATGGCAGGCATGCGCACATGCGCGAATGGCAGGCATGCGCACATGCCGAATGGCAGGCATGCGCGCATGCGCGAATGGCAGGCATGCGCGCATGCGCGAATGGCAGGCATGTGCGCATGCGGTTACAGAATTGGCAGTATGACAGAGTTCTGATTTTTTCTGAGCAGAGACAAGAGATTTTTTCAGAGTTTTCGATGAAGACCGGACTTTATTTCGACAGACAATTACGAGACGGGATTCAGACTTGAGTTCGAGTTAAAGTATGACACTTGCTGCAGACGTGAGAAGTGACACTGGATTCCTGACATTTTAGAGAGCCGCCCGTGACGGGAGACATTTTGTTAACTAGCAACCTTGAAACATTGCTGGCATTCTTAGGGAGTTCTTCCTAGAAATTACTGCTCTCTAGTAACACTCAAATTGTTTTAATTTGTATTAGAGGATCTTGTCCAAATTTAAACAAGATGTCAGCACCTGTGAAGTTATCTGTTTACGACGACAACGGTGTTTTCGATCCTACGCGTGCTTCAACACTCATCTCCGGCTTGGAGCTTCAGGCGCCTATCCCCGACAATTTCTTGTCCCAATACGTCACCTTTCTTGAGACCTTTCCTCAATTTATGGAGCTGGAGGCCTCTTTAATACCTTTACCAGCAGAGATGCGCGACAACACTTTTCACGTATTGCGCGTTTTGCTGGACCCGCGCTTGCGGTCGGCAGTTGACACGCAGGCTGCGGTTATCACAGACGTTTTTTTGGAGCTGCTTACATCATCATTGCAAGCCCCCCTTCTCACTTTCCGGGGAATTGGCTGCCCTGGGCGTCGCGACAACATTCACTGTGGCCGTGAGGATTGTGTCGCGTATTATCAGCGTAACCCTTCATCGCTGACCTACGGTACATGTGGTTTGCTTCCTTGTGCTAAGAACCGTCCGCAGCACCAGCTTAAGGAGAATGAACTGGTTCGCAGCAGGAGAAACCTTTGCTGTTTCGTGAAGCCCATGCCTTACTGCCTTCCCGTCGATTGTGACAACTCTGGCGCGAGTAGTTATGTGCGTTGCCAACTTTGCGGATTCACAGCGCACCGCGGCTGCGCTCTCGAGCTTTTCGTCAAGGGACAATATGCGTTTCCCCTGGATGCTCGCTCCAAAGTTTTTTGTTCAGATTGCGTCCTTCCCACGCCGCAGCTTGTAAGTATCTTTGCTGAGGTGACATCAGCACTCGCGAACTCTGGCACGCCGTTGGAGCATCTTGTCGTCATTCCGAACCACACGACGCCAGCAGCGGACGCGCAGTTCCAGGCATTGCAGGACGCTAGCGAGATGTTTGCGGGACCCGCGTATGCTTGGGGTGGCGACGCTGAGGAGGAGGCGCCCGCGGATCTTTCTGGCACACCTTCGCCGCAAGTGGAACCTATGCGACGTGCTGTGCGTGGGCTTCGGGAAGCATTACTGAGCTCTGTAGAGCGAGAACGCACGGCTGCGCGACGGGATGCGGGCTCGCAGCCCCCGTCGGAGGCGGACACTGAGGACTCGCAGCAGCAAGAAGGGACTTACGGCATGAGCCCCGTTCGTGACCTCCACTCCGCAGCTGTGATTAACTCCGCGTTGATGTTGCCGCTTCAGGAGTCAGCGCACCCATCCCATGGCATTCCGGCCGTGGACGCTGGCTCCCACCACGACATTTTGGGCGTAAGTACCGCAGCAGCTCTCGTGCCCGCGCAACCCGCAGCTCAGCCTGCGGCCTACGTCGCCCCCGCGTTGCGTAACCCCACAACCCGCGCGCCTTTTCCCTCATTGCTGAACGCCCCATCCCGCTCTGTGAACCCTCCGCCGGTGAACCCGCAGCCTGTGACCGCGCCTCTTCTCCCCCAGCCGCAACCCCCCGTCGCTGTGGCACCCCCGTCTTCGCAGCCGCTGCCACCGCTGCCGGGGGCATTACGGGTCCTTTCTCCTCAACATCTCGAACCTGGTGAAGCGGCAGGTATTCCCTCCTTTGCCGCCTTGATGGAAGCGACGGTTCCGAGCATGGGGTTGGAGGAACTGGTGAGTGGTTCGGTGGACGGTCTGACGGTGGACGATCTGGCGTCACCTTCCGCATTACGACGGGGGATGCGCGAGAACTACTCGGGTAACGGTGTGTCTAAGGCGGACAAGTCCGTCATGAGGCGAGTTATGCAGGTGGACACCTTGGGGGAGTCCACTGAGTTCTTGCACACTCCCCTCCACCTCGCCCAGGACCTGGTGACGACCGAGGG
This sequence comes from Cymbomonas tetramitiformis, assembly GCA_001247695.2. NCBI lineage: Eukaryota > Viridiplantae > Chlorophyta > Pyramimonadophyceae > Pyramimonadales > Pyramimonadaceae > Cymbomonas > Cymbomonas tetramitiformis. The sequence goes on along the minus strand of LGRX02026166.1, from coordinate 32,011 downwards.
AAACAAGCTGAAAGTCAAAGACAGACTTCAGTTCCCCCGGCGGGACCGCTTCCTCACTTACTGCCGTAAGCGGGCGGCAGAGTGGGACTCCATCCTCCGGTCTGGGTGCGGTGTTTTCTCCCCTTCGTACAGCTCTCATTTGGTTCATCAGAGGACGGCGCTTATCATTAAGGCCCGTTACGAGTTCCTGAGTGAGCTGGTCGAGTATGCGGCGCTCGATTGGTCGTGGTGCCCGTGGGAGGGGATTTATGTCTTCATCACGGCGAAGTATGTAGCCGTGTGGGAGATGAGCCCTTTCTCCAAGGCCGTGAAGCTGGACCGTGATCTTCTCCGCTTCCACAGTGAGGAGTCGGTGGGGGACCGTCGTGAGGCTGTTCGCCAGTACATCTCCGACACGGTGCTGCCCACACAGCTCACTGACATCCTGGCAAAGATGAACCTGGGGACGGGGTCCTTTCCCGCGGCTCTTCGGGCGCCGGTGCCTTCCGTGCCTCGGGTGGGAGGTGGAGCCGGAGGTGGTCAGCCAGGTGGCGGTTCGACTCCGGGTGTCGGTTCGCCTTCCGCCACTCACCGTTGCCCTCTTTGCGGTGGGCCACACCAGTACCGGACGGACCATTATGACCACCCCCGGGATGCTCCGATCACCGTGGTGTGCGGTAAGGAGAAGCTCGTGGACGGTGTCAAGAAGAAGTGTGTGCTCAAGCACGCCTTTTCAGGACCTCTCCGGACACCGTCCGAGCACACTGAGGTCGTCGCCTGAAGACTCGGCAAGCCGACACCAGGTGACTCAACATGCAAAGCAGCAGCCTCCGACCCAGTCGTGACCCCCCACTTATCTACTCCTTCCGCTCGGTTGGACTTTGGGGCACACTCGGGTCGGGCGGCAACTGGCGGTCCCAGTTCTGGGGCCGCCCACTGTGCTGTTCGGTGGGAGCTTGGTGGTCTCGTGTTGAACAACCCGTACTCAGTTCTGGAGGAACTTGATCCGGTGAACTTATGCACCGGTGTAGCTCTCAGTTCTAGTATTGGTGAGAGTGGTGGACTGGAACCCGAAGTTCTTCGGGTCAAACCACAGCCTGTTCAGGCAGTTCACACAGACCCTTTGGCAACTGGTCAGTCCCGTGTGGGTGACTGTTTGGTGGAGCCTCAGTTGCGACACCCAGCCCTGGACCTTCTGCTCCGGGAGCTGTATTACTGGTATCCTGAAGGTTGCCCCGTACCAGCTGGAGCTCGGGGACTGGACCCCTTCACGGACAGTGCTCAGCTGTTCAAGAGCTACCTGATGCGGTATGGGCACCTGCTTTATGGCGGTGGGAAGCTTACACCGGCACTCTCACACCTCAAGTCTCGGCTGCATTGGAGCCGGCTGCGGGTGAAGGGTGAGAGGCGCCTCTTTCTAGTGGTGTACACGTCAGACGGCTACCACCGCATGCTGGTGCTCAAGGTGCCGCCCCGGAAGTTCACCTCGGTGGAGGCCCGGAAGGCGCATGCTGAGCGCCAGATGACCTACCACGACACTGGTGATGGGCTTTATAGCCCAGGGGTCCGGTATCGGGAGGAGCTCTCCTGCCGTCCGAGGATGCTCTCCGACGGAGTTGTGTGGAGGGGCACCGTATGGCTTTCGTGACGAAGCCCCCGAGGTTCAAGCGGGACAACCATCCGTCTTGCTATGAGCATGCCGACCGCTCCGAGGCAGATCTGCGGAGGAGTGCGGCTGCGGGGGTCCTGGAAGGGCCGTTACACTACGAGCCCTGGTCGGTTACACAGCTCGGGTCCATCTACCAGCCGGAGAAGGACAAGTTCCGTAATGTCTGGAACGGCAGGTCTTCGGGTGTGAATCGGGCTATGGCACCGGCCACCGCGCGGTACGACTATCTAGAGGACGTCCTCTCACTGCAGAGGCCCAGCTGTTGGATGAGCGGCTGGGACCTCAAGGACGCCTTCTGGAACAACCCGCGGTGGCAGCCCCACTGTGACTATATGGGCGTGCAGTTCCCTGTGTCCAAGGACTTCTACCGGGCCCGGTACGACATGTTCGGGTTCGCGGATGCGCCTCAGCATCAGGCGGACATGGCCAGGGTCCTGAAGAGGTACCTTAATTCGGTGGTACACTCTGATGGGAGGTCACAGTGCACCGGTATCTTTGTGGATGACGGCCACACCGTGCACGACGGGGACATGACCCTACAGGAGGCCACGGCACGGGTGGAGGCGGAGTTGGACCGGCTGGAGGCGGTGGGCGTGAGGGCTTCCCACCACAAGACTCACTATCCGTCGGTGGTGAAGGATTATATTGGGCGGGAGATCCACTCGGTGACGCAGCTGGTGACGGCTTCGCCTGCCCGGATCGCCAAATACACGGGCGCTGCTGATGTGCTGCTGGGCGCGGTGCAGCCTGGTGGAGTGGTGCCTCAGAGGGACTTGGCCTCGGTGGTGGGCAAGTACCAGTTCCTGGCTCCTTTGGTCAAGGGGGGGCAGAATATGCTGGTGCCTATTTATCGGGCCCGGGACGATTTCACGGCGCCCGAGGTTGCGGAGTGGGACCCGGCGCAGCAGTGGGGGCCCGATGTCACGGTGACGATGGGACCCGAGGCTCGGCAGGGGCTGGAGCGGTTTGCTCATGCTGCACGCCAGGGCCCGACCCGTCGGTACTACCTGTATGAGGGCCGCCCGGAGGTCTCCGGCTGGTGGGATGGGAGGCACTCGGGTGACCGGCCCTATCTCACAGAGCATTGGGCCACCCCCGAGGGTGTGCCGGCACCGGTGATGGATGCCTCTGGTTGGCAGGGCGGCATTGCGTATCGGGATTGGCGCCACATCTTGGCCTTCCCCGAGCATGAGCGGGCGCTGTGCAAGAGCTCCAACTTTCGGGAGGCTAGTACGGCGGCTGCTACGGGGAGCTTTTGGGGCCGGATCACCGGGGTGGGTGCATGTTGCTCCGTACGGACAACACCACCACCATGAGCATGGTGAACAAGCAGGGCACCATGGCGCCGGACCTGTGGCCGGTGTGTGAGCGGATGTTCCGGGCGGCTGCTGAGTATGACCTGGAGCTGGCTGCGGAGCACATCCCCGGGGTCGAGAACACCCTGTCGGATGGGCTTTCCCGCTATGTTCGACGAAAGGACTACTCTGACTGGCAGTTCAGGAGGGATGAGTTCCTCTCCGTGCAGGACATGTTCGCATGGCCGTTCACGTTGGACGGGGGAGCGGACCCGGTGGGCACCAATGCCCAGCTGCCCAGGTACCGGTCGGTGGTGGATGGGTTTGAGGACACGCCTGTGGACGGTGAGCATGTGTATGCCAACCCCGATTATGAGCGGGTGAGGCGGTACCTCGAGCACTTTTTGAGGTGCCAGAGGCGGTCTCCGAGGACTACGGCGGGCACTTTTGTGCTCCCGGTGTGGGACACCTATGATTGGTGGCGCCTGCTGAAGGGGGCACGGCTGGTGCGGTGGTATCCGAAGGGCTCAGACCTGTTCACCTCGCCGGAGTGGAGGACCTTGTCGGAGGGTGATGGCACTTATGCATTCGGGCAGGACCGGGCGTTCCGGGGCTCTACTCACTGGCCGGTGGTGGTGGTGCACTTTCCCCCGTTGCTCCCTGGCAGGAGGGACCGTTGCGTGCCTGAAGCTCGTGGTGGACCTGCTTCGATGCGAGCTGGGCGGTTCGTGCCAGTCCTGTCGGGGGACCCCGCAGCTGACCGTGTGCTTCTGTCTCGGGTGCCAGCGACTCGTGTGCCGGGTCTGCGCCGGGGTTGAGGTGGGCCTCACGGGCATGGTGAGGTGTGGCACGTGCTGGCTGGTGGCGGCTGGCTGGCGACCAGGCAACGAGCCTCTGGTGAGGCTGGTCACTGGGATGCTCGCCCTGAGGACGAGGCCGTCGACGGACCGAGTGCATCGGCGGGGGGTCCGGGACATCACCTTCTTCCTGGGCCATTTTTGTGGTACCACGCTCCCGGCTACGGCGGAGGACGTGCTGGGCTACTGCGGGTATGCGGTGGAGCTCCGTGAGTACCGCCTAGACTCCTCCTCGGTTCGCACTTACCTGGGGGGGGTCTCTGCATGGCATGCCGAGCTGGATGAGGTGGTGCAGTCGTGCGGGCTGGTGGACTCGGCAGGGGAGAGGTGTTCTGTACCGAACCCGTGCCATGCGAAGCCGGTGTTGGTCCTGCTGGTGGTTCTGGACAAGAATTACAAGCGGCCTTCGCGGGCGAAGGGCTGCTGGACTTTGGTGCAGTGGGTGACCATCCGCCGGTTTGGCTTTGATCTGAGCCGCCGGTCGGGCAGGCACCAGTTGTTGGTGTTTACCTTCTGCACAGTGGGCTGCTTGCGCCCGGGGGGCACCAGATACCTCCGGGTGTTTTACAGGCTGCGCCGTGTGGGGGCGGGGGTTGCCATTGAGTTCTTCTCCCCGCCGGACCTTTCGGTGCCACATGTGGTGGTGGTGCGGGGGGACGGAGGCTTGGCGCCCTATGTGCGTGGCCGCTTGGAGAAGGACAAGAATGTCGACGCCCGGAAGCCTCGGTATTTTTACATGCCGGAGCACATCCCGGGGTTGGACATCTCTCCGGTGTCTATGCTGGAGGAGTACATCATCCGGGAGGGGGTCCCTTCGGGGGGGCTCCTCTTCTCGGCGCCCAAGGGGGCCACGGGATGGTACCCGGGGCCCTACACGGGGCATGGCAGGGCATTTGTCCGGGCTTACAGGCGGGCTTACCCTGATGCTGAGGACCACCGCTGCTACGGGGGGGGCAGCGCCAGGAAGTCGTTGGGCCAGTGGCTGTGGACATATGGCTGGGCCAGCAGAATGATCTCAGATGTGGGGGGGTGGTACACGCCTAAGGTGGCCATGGACCTGTATTTCACTACACACCGCACCACCATCTTGCAGGCGCTGCAGCAGTTGGGCAGTGTTAATTCCTTGGTGGCGGTGTCGCACCTTCGGTGAGCAGGCGTGACGGAGCGGGCGGTGGAGCTGGTGAAGAAGATGTACGGAGATTGTGATGTGCCTATTGTTAGCATGACATTTGACGGGGTCACTGTGTATGACCCGCTGAGGATGGCACGGAATACAGATCTGCCAGATTATGACTCCGACACTGATCATGTGCTCTCAGACTTCTCCGATGAGAGCTCAGATGAAGACTTATCTGATTAGCCGGGTTCCGAACCGTGTCTGTTGGACATGTGACAGATGGTGGGACAGCAGACCTAGGCTGACATGCTAGTCAGCTCAGAGTCTGCCGTTTTGGGATTCGGATTCCGGCAATTCAAATGTGTACTTTCACCTAAAGCATTCATTGTGCTAAAAGACATGAGACAAAAATAGCATTCATTGTGCCAAAAGACATGAGACAAAAATATGCACTGCAAAGAAAGGTTACAGAATTGGCAGTATGACAGAGTTCTGATTTTTTCTGAGCAGAGACAAGAGATTTTTTCAGAGTTTTCGATGAAGACCGGACTTTATTTCGACAGACAATTACGAGACGGGATTCAGACTTGAGTTCGAGTTAAAGTATGACACTTGCTGCAGACGTGAGAAGTGACACTGGATTCCTGACATTTTAGAGAGCCGCCCGTGATGGGAGACATTCTGTTAACTAGCAACCTTAAAACATTTCCGGCATTCTTAGGGAGTTCTTCCTAGAAATTACTGCTCTCTAGTAACACTCAAATTGTTTTAATTTGTATCAGGCATTAATTGTTTTAATTTGTGGCAGGCATGCGCGCATGCGCGAATGGCAGGCATGCGCGCATGCGCGAATGGCAGGCATGCGCGCATGCGCGAATGGCTGAATGGCAGGCATGCGCGCATGCGCGAATGGTAGGCATGCGCGCATGGCGAATGGCAGGCATGCGCGCATGCGCGAATGGCAGGCATGCGCACATGCGCTTTCTTTGCAGTGCATATTTTTGTCTCATGTCTTTAAGGCACAATGAATGCTTCAGGTGATAAGTACACATTTGAATTGCCGGAATCCGAATCCCAAAACTGCAGATACTGAGCTGACTAGCATGTCAGCCCAAGTCTGCTTTCCCACGGGTGGGCTGGGTCGGGTAATACAAATTAAATCAATTTGAGTGTTACTAAAGAGCAGTAATTTCCAGGAAAAACTTCCTAAGAATGCCAACAATGTCTTAGGGTTACTAGTTAACAGAATGTCTCCCGTCACGGGCGGCTCTCTAGAATGTCAGGAATCCAGTGTCACGTCTCACGTCTGCAGCAAGTGTCATACTACTGTCGAGCTCTAGTCTGAATCCCGTCTCGTAATTGTCTGTCGAAATAAAATCCGGTCTTCATCGGAAACTCTGAAAAAATCTCTTGTCTCTGCTCAGAAAAAATCAGAACTCTGTCATACTGCCAATTCTGTAATCTTTCTTATCAGTGCATATTTTTGTCTCATGTCTTTAAGGCACAATGAATGCTTCAGGTGATAAGTACACATTTGAATTGCCGGAATCCGAATCCCAAAACTGCAGATACTGAGCTGACTAGCATGTCAGCCCAAGTCTGCTTTCCCACGGGTGGGCTGGGTCGGGTAATACAAATTAAATCAATTTGAGTGTTACTAAAGAGCAGTAATTTCCAGGAAGAACTTCCTAAGAATGCCAACAATGTCTTAGGGTTACTAGTTAACAGAATGTCTCCCGTCACGGGCGGCTCTCTAGAATGTCAGGAATCCAGTGTCACGTCTCACGTCTGCAGCAAGTGTCATACTACTGTCGAGCTCTAGTCTGAATCCCGTCTCGTAATTGTCTGTCGAAATAAAATCCGGTCTTCATCGGAAACTCTGAAAAAATCTCTTGTCTCTGCTCAGAAAAAAATCAGAACTCTGTCATACTGCCAATTCTGTAATCTTTCTTTGCAGTGCATATTTTTGTCTCATGTCTGTTAGGCACAATGAATGCTTCAGGTGATAAGTACACATTTGAATTGCCGGAATCCGAATCCCAAAACTGCAGATACTGAGCTGACTAGCATGTCAGCCCAGGTCTGCTGTCCCACGGGTGGGCTGGGTCGGGTAATACAAATTAAATCAATTTGAGTGTTACTAAAGAGCAGTAATTTCCAGGAAAAACTTCCTAAGAATGCCAACAATGTCTTAGGGTTACTAGTTAACAGAATGTCTCCCGTCACGGGCGGCTCTCTAGAAATGTCAGGAATCCAGTGTCACGTCTCACGTCTGCAGCAAGTGTCATACTATTGTCGAGCTCTAGTCTGAATCCCGTCTCGTAATTGTCTGTCGAAATAAAATCCGGTCTTCATCGGAAACTCTGAAAAAATCTCTTGTCTCTGCTCAGAAAAAATCAGAACTCTGTCATACTGCCAATTCTGTAATCTTTCTTTGCAGTGCATATTTTTGTCTCATGTCTTTAAGGCACAATGAATGCTTCAGGTGATAAGTACACATTTGAATTGCCGGAATCCGAATCCCAAAACTGCAGATACTGAGCTGACTAGCATGTCAGCCCAGGTCTGCTGTCCCACCATCTGTCACATGTCCAAAGGCACGATTCGGAACCCGGCTAATCAGATAAGTCTTCATCAGTGGCCCAGGAAGAAGGTGATGTCCCGGACACCCCGCCAATGCACTCGGTCCGCCGATGGCCTCGTCCGCAAAGCGAGCATCCCGGTGACCAACCTCACCAGAGCCTCATTTCCCGGTCGCCAGCCAGCTGACACCAGCCAGCACGTGCCACACCTCACCATGCCGTGAGGCCCACCTCAACCCCGGCGCAGACTCGGCACACGAGTCGCTGGCACCCGAGACAGAAGCACACGGTCGGCTGCTGGGTCCCCCGACAGGACTGGCACGAACCGCCCAGCTCGCATCGAAGCAGGTCCACCACGAGCTTCAGGCACGCAACGGCCCCTCTTGCCAGAGAGCAACGGGGGGAAGTGTACCACCACCACCGGCCAGTGAGTAGAGCCCCGGAATGCCCGGTCCTGCCCGAATGCATAGGTGCCATCACCCTCCGACAAGGTCCTCCACTCCGGCGAGGTGAACAGGTCCGAGCCCTTCGGATACCACCGCACCAGCCGTGCCCCCTTCAGCAAGCGCCACCAATCATAGGTGTCCCACACCGGGAGCACAAAAGTGCCCGCCGTAGTCCTCGGAGACCGCCTCTGGCACCTCAAAAAGTGCTCGAGGTACCGCCTCACCCGCTCATAATCGGGGTTGGCATACACATGCTCACCGTCCACAGGCGTGTCCTCAAACCCATCCACCACCGACCGGTACCTGGGCAGCTGGGCATTGGTGCCCACCGGGTCCGCTCCCCCGTCCAAAGTGAACGGCCATGCGAACATATCCTGCACGGAGAGGAACTCATCCCTCCTGAACTGCCAGTCAGAGTAGTCCTTTCGTCGAACATAGCGGGAAAGCCCATCCGACAGGGTGTTCTCGACCCCGGGGATGTGCTCCGCAGCCAGCTCCAGGTCATACTCAACGGCCGCCCGGAACATCCGCTCACACACCGGCCACAGGTCCGGCGCCATGGTGCCCTGCTTGTTCACCATGCTCATGGTGGTGGTGTTGTCCGTACGGAGCAACATGCACCCACCCCGGTGATCCGGCCCCAAAAGCTCCACCGTAGCAGCCGCCGTACTAGCCTCCCGAAAGTTGGAGCTCTTGCACGGCGCCCGCTCATGCTCGGGGAAGGCCAAGATGTGGCGCCAATCCCGATACGCAATGCCGCCCTGCCAACCAGAGGCATCCATCACCGGCGCCGGCACACCCTCGGGGGTGGCCCAATGCTCCGTGAGATAGGGCCGGTCACCCGAGTGCCTCCCATCCCACCAACCGGAGACCTCCGGGCGGCCCTCATACAGGTAGTACCGACGGGTCGGCCCCTGGCGTGCAGCATGAGCAAACCGCTCCAGCCCCTGCCGAGCCTCGGGCCCCATCGTCACCGTGACATCGGGCCCCCACCGCTGCGCCGGGTCCCACTCCGCAACCTCGGGCGCCGTGAAATCGTCCCGGGCCCGATAAATAGGCACCAGCATATTCTGCCCCCCCTTGACCAAAGGAGCCAGGAACTGGTACTTGCCCACCACCGAGGCCAAGTCCCTCCGAGGCACCACTCCACCAGGCTGTACCGGGCCCAGCAGCACATCAGCAGCGCCCGTGTATTTGGCGATCCGGGCAGGCGAAGCCGTAACCAGCTGCGGCACCGAGTGGATCTCCCGCCCAATATAATCCTTCACCACCGACGGATAGTGAGTCTTGTGGTGGGAAGCCTCACGCCCACCGCCTCCAGCCGGTTCAACTCCGCCTCCACCCGTGCCGTGGCCTCCTGTAGGGTCATGTCCCCGTCGTGCACGGTGTGGCCGTCATCCACAAAGATACCGGTGCACTGTGACCTCCCATCAGAGTGTACCACCGAATTAAGGTACCTCTTCAGGACCCTGGCCATGTCCGCCTGATGCTGAGGCGCATCCGCGAACCCGAACATGTCGTACCGGGCCCGGTAGAAGTCCTTGGACACAGGGAACTGCACGCCCATATAGTCACAGTGGGGCTGCCACCGCGGGTTGTTCCAGAAGGCGTCCTTGAGGTCCCAGCCGCTCATCCAACAGCTGGGCCTCTGCAGTGAGAGGACGTCCTCTAGATAGTCGTACCGCGCGGTGGCCGGTGCCATAGCCCGATTCACACCCGAAGACCTGCCGTTCCAGACATTACGGAACTTGTCCTTCTCCGGCTGGTAGATGGACCCGAGCTGTGTAACCGACCAGGGCTCGTAGTGTAACGGCCCTTCCAGGACCCCCGCATCCGCACTCCTCCGCAGATCTGCCTCGGAGCGGTCGGCATGCTCATAGCAAGACGGATGGTTGTCCCGCTTGAACCTCGGGGGCTTCGTCACGAAAGCCATACGGTGCCCCTCCACACAACTCCGTCGGAGAGCATCCTCGGACGGCAGGAAGTGGTCGAAGAGCTCCTCCCGATACCGGACCCCTGGGCTATACAGCCCATCACCAGTGTCGTGGTAGGTCATCTGGCGCTCAGCATGCGCCTTCCGGGCCTCCACCGAGGTGAACTTCCGGGGCGGCACCTTGAGCACCAGCATGCGGTGGTAGCCGTCTGACGTGTACACCACTAGAAAGAGGCGCCTCTCACCCTTCACCCGCAGCCGGCTCCAATGCAGCCGAGACTTGAGGTGTGAGAGTGCCGGTGTAAGCTTCCCACCGCCATAAAGCAGGTGCCCATACCGCATCAGGTAGCTCTTGAACAGCTGAGCACTGTCCGTGAAGGGGTCCAGTCCCCGAGCTCCAGCTGGTACGGGGCAACCTTCAGGATACCAGTAATACAGCTCCCGGAGCAGAAGGTCCAGGGCTGGGTGTCGCAACTGAGGCTCCACCGAACAGTCACCAACACGTGACTGACCAGTTGCCAAAGGGTCTGTGTGAACTGCCTGAACAGGTTGTGGTTTGACCCGAAGAACTTCGGGTTCAAGTCCACCACTCTCACCAATACCAGAACTGAGAGCTACACCGGTGCATAAGTTCACCGGAACAAGTTCCTCCAGAACTGAGTATTGGTTGTTCAACACGAGACCACCAAGCTCCCAACGAACAGCACAGTGGGCGGCCCCAGAACTGGGACCGCCAATTGCCGCCCGACCCGAGTGTGCCCCAAAGTCCAACCGAGCGGAAGGAGTAGATAAGTGGGGGGTCACGACCGGGTCGGAGGCTGCTGCTTTGCATGTTGAGTCACCTGATGTCGGCTTGCCGAGTCTTCAAGCGACGACCTCAGTGTGCTCGCACGGTGTCCCGAGAGGTCCTGAAAAGGCGTGCTTGAGCACACCCTTCCTCTTCACACCGTCACTGGTCTTCTCCTTGACCTGTGAGCTCCGCTTCGGCGGACTCACCGGCGGCTGCCTACGAGGAGACGGCCTTCTGCATGCGGGCAACAAAGCCCCTCGTGCCAAAGAACCAATCTCACGGCAACCGCGGCCCACCACTGGAGAAGGCACTACCGCTCCCAGGTCAACCTTGACCATAATGTCCATGAGCTGAGTGGGGTACACGGTGTCAGAAATGTAATGGCGCACGGCCTCACGGCGGTCACCAACCATACCCCCACTGTGGAAACGAAGCAAATCACGGTCCAGCTTAATGGCCTTCGAGAAAGGGTGCGTCTCCCACGCGGCAACGAACTTAGCCGTGAGGAACACATAGACACCCTCCCAACAACACCAAGACCACTCGAGCGCGGCGTGCTCCACCAGTTCACCGAGGTACTCGTAGCGGGCCTTGATGAGCAGGGCCGTACGCTGATGTGCCAAATGTGCACTATGTGCAGGAGAGAACACACCACAACCTGATCGGAGAATAGAATCCCACTCTGCCGCCCGCTTGCGGCAATAAGTGAGGAAACGTTCTCGCCGAGGGAACTGAAGTCGATCCTGCACTCTAAGCCTGTTCCCCTCGGTGGTCACAAGGTCCTCGGAGATGTGGAAAGGAGTGTGTTGGAACTCCGTGGAGTCACCCAGCGTGTCGACCTGCATAGTGCGTCTCATAACAGCCTTGTCGGCTTTAGAAACACCGTTGCCCGAGTAGTTCTCTCTCACCTCTCTCCGCAAGGCCGAGGGAGAATCCAGATCGTCCAGTGATAGACCGTCCACCGAGCCACTCACCAGCTCCTCTAATCCCGCGCTCGGCAATGTGGCATCCATAAGCGCGGCGAATGAGGGAATAACCGCTGCCTCTCCAGGTTCAAGATGACGCTGCGGAAGCCCGTGCAATGCCACCAGTTGGGGTGCCTCCGGTTGCGACGCGGGTAACACAACCGCGGCGGGAGGCTGTAGAAGCGGAACGTGGGCCGCAGTCACCGGCCGCGGGTTAACGGGCTGCGAAGGCACGGGTAGGAGAGATGAAATGAGGGTGCGAGGGGCAGCGTTTTACAAAGTGGGTGGAACATAAATTGCGGCTTGAGCTGCGGCTTGAGAGGGAACGGGCGGCGTCGGCATAACCGCCTCAATCATGTCGCTACCCTCCCCGCGTGGTGCAGTCCACTCACGCTCCACGGAGTTCAACAATGCCTCGCGCAGTCCACGAACAGCACGTGGCATAAGCTCGACGTGCTGCGAATGCATGCCAAAAAAATCTGCGGGCGTCTCCTCCACTGCGTCGCCTCCCCACACATAAGCTGGACCCACGAACATCTCACTCGCCCCCTGCAAAGCCTGGAACTGAGCGTCGGCAGCAAGGGTCGTGTGGTTAGGGATAACCACCAAACGTTCAAGTGGTGTACCAGTAACTGCCAACGCTGATGTAGCCTCGGCAAAATTACTCACGAGGTGCGGCGCGGGCAATACGCAATCTGAGCAAAGGAGTGGTGAGCTCGCGTCCAACGGGAATGCACATTGGCCCTTGTCGGAAAGATCCCAAGCACAATGTCTGTGCGCGGTAAGGCCACACCGTCTACACCACCCGTAACTCCTCACGCCAGCGTCGTTGCACTCAATCAGAGTATAGTAAGGCACAGGCTCCGAGAAACAGCACGGATGTGGCGGTTACGAAACAACTCGTTTGCTTAAGCTGATACCGAAGTCGGTTTTTTGCGCAAGGGAGGAGCCCACATGTACCGTAAGTAAGAGCAGAACGGTTGCGCTGGAATACGTGACAAATCGTCGCGGCCACAATGGACGTTGTCGCGTCGGCAACAGGATACACGGAAAGAAAGAATGGAGGCTTCAAGAGACGAAGTAATAAACTCCATAAAAAATGTCCGTGATAAGAGCGGCCTGCGTGTCCACTGCTGTGCGCAAGCGAGAATCCAGTGAAACGCGGAGAACATGAGAAGTGTTATCACGCATCTTGGTCGGGAACGGTGAAACAGACGCTTCCAGTTCTATAAGTTGCGGGAATGTTTGGATAAAGGTAACATACTGACTCAGAAAATTGTCCGGTATATGCGCTGAGAGTTCCAAACTAGAAACGAGCGCTGAAAGAATGCTAAAGCGCGCATAGGGTTGAAGACACCGGCGTCGTTTTAAATTGCCAGCTTAGCTGGTGCGGCCATCTTGCTTAATTTGGACAAGAACTTTCTAATACAAATTAAATCAATTTGAGTGTTACTAAAGAGCAGTAATTTCCAGGAAAAACTTCCTAAGAATGCCAACAATGTCTTAGGGTTACTAGTTAACAGAATGTCTCCCGTCACGGGCGGCTCTCTAGAATGTCAGGAATCCAGTGTCACGTCTCACGTCTGCAGCAAGTGTCATACTACTGTCGAGCTCTAGTCTGAATCCCGTCTCGTAATTGTCTGTCGAAATAAAATCCGGTCTTCATCGGAAACTCTAAAAAAATCTCTTGTCTCTGCTCAGAAAAAATCAGAACTCTGTCATACTGCCAATTCTGTAATCGAATGGCAGGCGTGCGCACAGGCGCGAATGGCAGGCATGCGCGCAGGCGCGAATGGCAGGCATGCGCGCAGGCGCGAATGGCAGGCATGCGCGCAGGCGCGAATGGCAGGCATGCGCGCAGGCGCGAATGGCAGGCATGCGCGCATGCGCGAATGGCAGGCATGCGCGCATGCGCGAATGGCAGGCATGCGCACAGGCGCGAATGGCAGGCATGCGCACATGCGGAATGGCAGGCATGCGCGCATGCGCGAATGGCAGGCATGCGCGCATGCGCGAATGGCAGGCATGCGCACATGCGCGTGCGCGAATGGCAGGCATGCGCGCATGCGCGAATGGCAGGCATGCGCGCATGCGCGAATGGCAGGCATGCGCACATGCGCGAATGGCAGTTATTGTATGAAGCATGCACTCTCCCCCCTCCCCCGCAGAGAGCACCGGTCACAGTAGGCAAGCAGAGGTCTTGGCAGATTCATATATTCACAATATATTAATTGCCACCGTCTGGCCTATTCGGTCTCTCAGCATGTGGCATGAGTGTCTGTCTCCCTCTCTGTCAGGTGGAGCAGGTCTCTGAGATCACAAACACGAAACTTCTAAGCAAGTTCCTAGCAGGTTCCCAACTGCTGTACGGAATGGAACTAGGCGCCATGCGCAACCAGGTCTACGGCTGGTTCTTCGAAGCTGCTGTGAAGGACTACGGCTTCACAGGTTTCCCATGGGAATCGTGCACTCTCTGAGACTCTGCCGCCACCTGCCACCAAACAACAAACCCCCGTGCATCATCCCTTGCAACTAGAGGAGTGGGTGGGTGGGAAAAAGAAAGGAAGAACAGGGATGGAGCGTTGCTCCTCAGGCTGAGATTCCGAAAAACTGCTTGACACCTCATGAGAAAGTTGTTAACAACCAACTTCTCATGTCAAGCCCAGACGTGTCACGTGTCGTCGATCACGGTGATCGATGACTCCCCCCGTCCCGATGCCACAGACAACGGTGTGGCATCGATCTGGCGGACGGGCCTGGCGACCCTAAACTTAGGGTTCGCGTGCGTAGCTTCTACAATAACCCAAATTATTATTTTCCAAATAATAATTGTCTATTATTGTACGAAGCATGCACTCTCCCCCCTCCCCCGCGGAGAGCACCGGTCACAATAGGCAAGCAGAGGTCTTGGCAGATTCATATATTCACAATATATTAATTGCCACCGTCTGGCCTATTCGGTCTCTCAGCATGTGGCATGAGTGTCTGTCTCCCTCTCTGTCAGGTGGAGCAGGTCTCTGAGATCACAAGCACGAAGCTTCTAAGCAAGTTCCTAGCAGGTTCCCAGCTGCTGTACGGAATGGAACTAGGCGCCATGCGCAACCAGGTAAACAGCTGGTTCTTCGAAGCCGCTGTGAAGGACTACGACTTCACAGGTTCCCCATGGGAATCGTGCACTCTCTGAGACTCTGCCGCCCAATCTGCGAAGAAGCCGCTCACCTGACAGACCTAAAAGGCACCCAAAGCCACATGTGAAGGGGAGGGAAACAAGGAATGTGTGAGGCCATGACCTTAGTCTGATGCCTCCGCCGTCTCCACGAACGTGGCCGGAAGGATGAGCTGCTGCTCCTCGGCCCGGATCATCTCCAACTAGTGCAACAGCGGACAGTCCGTGCACCACCAGGTGCCCGCCCCACAACAAGTGCACCGCCCCCAGCGGTCGCCCCCACGTGCCCCAATGCACTACCCCCTCAAGACGTGTGCACCCCCAGCACGTGCGCCGCCCCCAAAGGGCGCGCTTACCACCGCTAGTGCTCCGACCCAATGCACGACGCCTCCGGGCTACTTCCACGAGCCAGCCCCCCCCCGGAGCAACTAGGTCCCTGCTAGGTCCCAAAAGCGACCGTGAAGCTGCCTACTACCCCCTTCGGCTCTGGCCCGCATCCTTCCCGTGCACAGGTAGAGCAACAACGGATGCTCACACCCCCCCGAGCCCACCGCTATGCGAGCGGGCGCTCATCCCACAGCACGGCTCTGCCTGAACCAGAGCCCCCCCGAAAAGATGCTCCTCCGGAACAACCTGCTCGCATCTCGGGCCCCAAAGGCGAAGTGTGAAGCGGCCTACTCCTGCGGCCGTGCTTCACATCCCTCCTGTGCACCAGCACAAAAACGGCAGGTGCACACACCCCCATGAGCCCGCCACCCCAGCGGGTGCCCGTCCCACAACGGGGCTCTGCCCGGTGCACGAGGCTTCTGGGCTAGCCCTAGCAGGTCCACGTGTAACTGCTGTCTAGAGCTAGGCGCCATACGCTACCAGGTTCACGTGTAACTGGTCCCCAGAAGCCGCCGTGGAGGTCCACCTCTCCCCCCCCCACAGTGGCTCTGCGTGCATGCCTAAGAGTGACCGCCCGAGCTAGGCCCCCACCCGGAGCAAACCCGGCTCCCCAAAGGCGAAGTGTGAAGCTGCTGACTACCCCCTTCAGCCCGGCTTCACATCCCTCCTGTGCACGAGCACAACCACGGCGGGAACACACTCTCCCATGAGCCCGCTAATCCCGGCGGGTGCCCGTCCCACAACTGGGCTCTGCCAGGTGCACGAGGCTTTTGGGCTAACCCTAGCAGGCTCACGTGTAACTACTGTCAGGAGCTAGGCGCCATGCGCTACCAGGTTCACGTGTAACTGGTCCCCAGAAGCCGTTGTGGAGGTCCACCACTCCCCCCCCACAGTGGCTCTGCGTGCATGCCTAAGAGTCACTGCCTGAGCTAGGCCCACCCGGAGCAATCCCGGCTCCCCAAAGGCAAAGTGTGAAGCTGCCTACTACCCCCTTCAGCCCGGCTTCACATCCCTCCTGTGCACCAGCACAACAACGGCGGGTGCACACTCTCCCATGAACCCGCCGCTCCCGGCGGGTGCCCGTCCCACAACAGGGCTCTGCCCGGTGCACGAGGCTTCAAGGCTAGCTCTAGCAGGTTCACGCTTAACTGTTGTCCCGAGCTAGGCGCCATGCGCTACCAGGTTCACGTGTAACTGGTCCCCAGAAGCCGCTGTGGAGGTTCACCCCTCCCCCCACAGTGGTTCCGTGTGCACGCCTAAGGGTCACTGCCTGAGCTAGGCCCCATCAACCGGAGCAATCCCGGCTCCCCAAAGGCGAGATGCGAAGCTGCCTACTACCCGCTTCAGCCCGGCTTCACATCCCTCTTGTGCACCAGCACAACAACGGCAGGTGCACACCCCCCCATGAGCCCGCTACTCCCGGCGGGTGCCCGTCCCCAACAGGGCTCTGCCCGGTGCACGAGGCTCCTAGGCTAGCCCTAGCAGGTTCACGTGTAACTGCTGTCAAGAGCTAGGCGCCATGCGCTACCAGGTTCACGTGTAACTGGTCCCCAGAAGCCGTTGTGGAGGTTCACCCTTCCCCCGCACAGCGGCTCCATGTGCACGCCTAAGAGTCACTGCCTGATCTAGGCCCCCACCCGGAGCAATCCCGGCTCCCCAAAGGCGAAGTGTGAAGCTGCCGACTACCCCCTTCAGCCCGGCTTCACATCCCTCCTGTGCACCAGCACAACAACGGCGGGTGCACACTCTCCCGCGAGCCCGCCACTCCCGGCAGGTGCCCGTCCCACAACAGGGCTCTACCCGGTGCACGAGGCTTCTGGGCTAGCCCTAGCAGGTTCACGTGTAACTGCTGTCTGGAGCTAGGCGCCGTGCGCTACCAGGTTCACGTGTAACTGGCCCCCAGAAGCCGCTGTGGAGGTTCACTCCTCCCCCCCACAGTGGTTCCGTGTGCACGCCTAAGAGTCACTGCCTGAGCTAGGCCCACCCGGAGTAACTTGCTCTGGCACAGTCCCCAACATCAACTGTGGAGCTGCCAACACTTCCCGCAGCCCGGTTTCCCATCTCACCGTGCCCATGCAAGCAACAGCAGGTACGCGCCCTCCCCCACTCCCGGGTGCGCACTGCTCAACAAACACACCGCTCCCTGCGGCCGCCCATCCCACAACGAGCGCTACCTCCCAACAGGTGAACATTTCACGACCGGCACACCGCCCCCAGCAGTGGCCCGCCCCACAGCAAGTGCAGCGCCCGCCACATGTGCACATCCCACTGCAAGTGCACCGCTCCCCAACAGGTGCTTCCCCCGCACAGCAAATGCACCATTCCCAGCGGGTGCCCATCCCACAGCAGATGCACCACTCCCAGCAGGCGCAAGCCCCGCAGCTAGTCCATCGTCCCCAGCGGGTACATGCCCCACGGCAAATGCACCATCCCCAACTGGTGCCCGTCCCACCACCAGTGCACCGCTCCCGGCGGATGCCCATCCTACGACCAGTGCACCACTCCCGGCGGGTGCCCATCCCACAGCCAGTGTACCACTCCCAGCAGGCGCACACCCCGCAGCCAGTCCATCGCCCCCGACGATTACACGCCCCACGGCAAATGCACCATTCCCAGGGGGTGCCCATCCCACAACCAGTGCAATCACGACCAGTGCCTCTCCCCACATCCGACGTGGCCTCCCCAACAGGAGCACTCCTCCCGGGCGACGCACAAATCTCGACTGGCGCGCATCCCAAAGCCAGTGCATCTCTCACGACAGGTGCAAAAACTCGCTGCCGGCGTCCCCATCACAGCCGGCTCCCCATCACTAGTGCACAACCTAAAACTGGCGCAGCCCGGTTCACACTCCGAAGCAGGTGCGCCCCGCATGGCAGGCGCAGCTTCTGCCCGCTGGTGCACCTCGCGCCGGCGGCGCAGGTCCCATGATCGGCGCAAAAGGTGCGACCGCTGCGCCCCCCGCAACTTGCGCAACCAAGCCGTTGCGCATCCCACACCCCGCGCACTAGCAAAAACAACCCGTGCTCACTCCCCCGCTAGTGCAGGCCTCACAACCGCCGTACTCCTCCCAGATGGCGCATGAAGCGCAAAAAAAAGGGGGCGCTCCCACAGCCGGCCCTTCCACACAACTGATGCGCCCCCCCCAACAGGCTTACCTCTCACAACTGCCGCACAACGCTCCACAGGCGCACATCCAACGCCACTGCCCCTCCCCTGACAGGCGCAAACTCGCTGCCGGCGCCCACACCACAGCCGGTGCATGCCCCCTCGCTCGTCCACGCTCTTCAACCGGATCAGCCCGGTTCATGCTCAAAAGTCGTTGCGCCTCTCATGGCAAGTGCTACCTCCGCTCGCTGGTGCACATCAGGACGGTGACGCACGTCCCATCGACTGCGCCCTCCCCACAGCCAAAGCAAAAACCAGCGCAACCCCTGCACCCCTCACAGTCAGTGCATAAAGCGCGAAAAGCGTTCCCACGACTGGCAACACACAACAAGCGCCCACTCTCCACCGATTGTGCACGAGGCCCAGCCAATATCATCTCACCGCCCGTGCACCCATCCCTGTCAACGCACATCTCGTGCCTGTGCATCAACCACGGCCGGCGCACTCCCACAACCAGTGCACACCTTGCAGTAGACGCACCCCCCACAATTAGCGCGCCCCGCACAGCCAGCGCACGCCCTACGGCCGGTGGACATACCACCACTGGTACATACCGCCGTGTTGGTGCCAATCGCCGAAAACAGGCGCACATCCCAGTGCAGCCCTCGCCTCCGCCAGTCGTCACAAAATGCGCGCACCCCAACAACGGCGCAAGCCTACTGCCACTGCACAACATGTGATCCGTACACAACACCCTGCCAGTTCACTTCCCATGAGTGACACAAATCCCACGGCTGGCACACTCTCCCCAGAGACGTCAGCAATGTACAAGAAAAACATGCAAACACTGATCATCACGCAGCTGCCTTCCCCTCAATGCCTCGGGACAGTTCACGCATTAGGGAGTCCACGACAGTCAAGGGAAGAAAAACGCCCTGTTGCTCCTGCAGGAGGCGTCGACATCCACCACGCAGAAGTTCCTCGACCGCACCCCCAACACCAGCGCGACCACGTAGGCCGCTACCTGTCCTCCATCAGCTCGACGTATTCGTACCGGTGTCGAGTACGAAGCCCCACCTCTGTTGGAAGCTCCCCCAGCGCACACGGATCCCGCCCGCACCACCGGAACCGAGGCACACCCTCTCCAGCGGCCTCAGCCCCGCCTGCGCGGCCGTGCCGCAGCCGAAGCCGTGCTTCCTCAGCCAGCTCCGCTCCCCAACCCCGCTGCGGCGACTTCGATCCTGCCATGTACCTCAACTGCATCTCATGACGCCGGCCGCACGCGCTCTGCGAAGCCTCATAGCCGTCCTGCTGCACACCTCGTGCCCGCTGCCCCGGCGCGCGTGTGCTGTGCTGCAACTCCGTGAGCTGCGTCGCTCTCAATTGCCGCCCGGCTCGTACCCTTGCCCGAAAACAAACCTGAGCCATCAGAAGCCTTCCCCAGGCCACCGCAGCGTATTCTGCTCCCTGCAGAATATTTCGATCTCTGAAAAATAAGGCGGATCCCCAAAGTACCCGCGAAGCTGGTGTCCAGACAGCTCGAGCAGCGCGCTAGCAGAGATCCGGTCGCGGGACGCAGCCGAACTCCGCGTGTCTGGTGCCCTACCGCCGTCCCCCCGCCGTCGGCCGCGGAAAGAAGAGCCTCCACCGCGCAAGGCAGAACTTTCCCGTAACTCCCAGCCCCGCGCAGAAGAGCAGTATTCGGAGGGAAAAAGGCGCAAAGCGCCCAGAGTAGATCGCTGCCGCCAGCGCCACCGAACTCCAGTACAAGGGGTAGAAGACGACCCGTAATGGCAGCTCCGCCAACTAGCGAAAAAGAAATTCCAGTCTGCAACAAAAAATAGTTGTCCCGCGCTGCTCGCTCCGACGGTAACTCCTCGTGCGGAACTTCGTGCTTCCCCGCCGAGAATCCCGGTCGCAAAGGAAAAACTTCCGCCCGCCGGCGCGGACGGCGCAGCGGGTTCAAGATCGGTCCCCAAGTCCGCCACTCAGCGTGAGAAAACACTTCACGCTCCCAACACACAAAGCACGGAAAAAGATGAATCCGCCTCTGGCACCTCCAGCTTGATCACTGGTACCCGTGCGTACGGAAGATGTAGCCGTCGTACGGATAACGCGGATCCCAGTACGGACAGTTGAAATTGCACTTGCAGGGAACGAAAAACTGGGTGCGACCAGTCCCTCTTGTCAGTGCGATCCTCCAAGGACGCGTGCACTCCTGCAATGTCGGTCTGCGTTCCCGCGTCTCTCTCTGCGGGTTGTTTCGTACGCTCCTCTCGGCCCAGCTTTCAACTGTCCAGACGTCCGCGCGTAAACAGAGCGAAAATATATGATATCCGCTGTCCGATATCTAAGAAGTTTGCGAATACGTTTTCGGAATCAAAAGAAAGGAAGAACAGGGCTGGAGCGTTGCTCCTCAGGCTGAGATTCCGAAAAACTGCTTGACACCTCATGAGAAAGTTGTTAACAACCAACTTCTCATGTCAAGCCCAGACGTGTCACGTGTCATCGATCACGGTGATCGATGACTCCCCCCGTCCCGATGCCACAGACAACGGTGTGGCATGGATCTGGCGGACGGGCATGGCGACCCTAAACTTAGGGTTCGCGTGCGTAGCTTCTACAATAACCCAAATTATTATTTTCCAAATAATAATTGTCTAGCATGCGCACATGCGCGAATGGCAGGCATGCGCACATGCGCGAATGGCAGGCATGCGCACATGCGCGAATGGCAGGCATGCGCACATGCGCGAATGGCAGGCATGCGCACATGCGCGAAAGGCAGGCGTGCGCACATGCGCGAATGGCAGGCGTGCGCACATGCGCGAATGGCAGGCGTGCGAACATGCGCGAATGGCAGGCATGCGCACATGCGCGAAAGGCAGGCGTGCGCACATGCGCGAATGGCAGGCGTGCGCACATGCGCGAATGGCAGGCGTGCGCACATGCGCGAATGGCAGGCGTGCGAACATGCGCGAATGGCAGGCATGCGCACATGCGCGAATGGCAGGCATGCGCACATGCACGAATGGCAGGCATGCGCGAATGGCAGGCATGCGCACATGCGCGAATGGCAGGCATGCGCACATGGCGAATGGCACGGATGGCAGGCATGCGCACATGCGCGGGTGGCAGGCGTGCGCACATGCGCGAATGGCAGGCGTGCGCACATGCGCGGATGGCAGGCGTGCGCACATGCGCGAATGGCAGGCATGCGCGAATGGCAGGCGCGAATGGCAGGCATGCGCACATTCCGAATGGCAGGCATGCGCACATGCACGAATGGCAGGCATGCGCGAATGGCAAGCATGCGCACATGCGCGAATGGCAGGCATGCGCACATGGCGAATGGCAGGCATGCGCACATGCGCGAATGGCAGGCATGCGCACATGCGCGAATGGCAGGCGTGCGCACATGCGCGAATGGCAGGCATGCGCACATGCGTGAATGGCAGGAATCCTGTAGCTAAAATCTGCCAAAAACGCAGCCAACAAGCTCACCCACGAGATGCCAACCACATCCACCACGGTGCCCAGCTCAGGCCAAGCAGCAGCATGGTCTTGGCGGTGGTTACCGCTCAGGCACAGCAGCGGCATGGTTCTTACGGGTCTCTCCTAGGGCCCGCTCATCAGGGACCCACCTGGCTAGTGCTGACCCAGGCAAAAGCTGGCGGCCCCAGTGCATTGGGGTGGCAATCCACCTTCCCGGCCCAGGAGTTTAAGGCTCCAGGAGGGAGGAGCTCAATCCAAGGGATCACCCGTGGCACCGGGCACGTCATGCGGTGCGCGTCCATCGCCTCCCCGGCGAGCCCGTTGAGCCACGCCCGCGAGGCACGCGCCGACCAGGGCGCGAGCACGAGGGTTGCGAGTGCGGCCATGGCGCAGAGGCCTTTGAGGCAGCGGCGTCCGCCGAGAGCCCGCCACCCGGCCACGCCGAGCAGCAGCAGCCCTTGCACAGGCAAGTACACCGCGAGGAAGCAGATGCAGTTGAAAAGGCCGTGATGGTCTAAGGTCTCGCCGCGATCCCACAGCAGGGCCGCGGCAAGGCTGGCGAGGGTGAACACGAGCAGGCCGCCCCGCATGCGTGGGCTCAGCCGCAGGCATGCTCCAGAAGGCGTCACCAGGGTCGTCACGACGATCAGGAAGATGGTCAGGGAGGTGAGCGCCGAAATGGCGATCTGCACAGGCCCGCAGCGCCCGCTACAGTGCTGCTGAGAGGTCGTCGTCTGGGTCGGAAGGTTGCAAATTGGGGCACTCGGTGTAGTAGTTCCACCAGGCTATATGACGGACTCTTCCCAGGAGGCATCAAGTACGACTTGGTTCGGTCAAACCGCTTTGCAAATGGCTTAAGCCTGTGACTTGCCTCCTTGAAACGTTGTGCGGTACCGTGCACAGCTTTACCGTCGGTTAGAAATCTTTGAGTGGGAGAGCTTGCCTAGGCTGTCAAGTGCTGGTCGCACTTTCAAGGCCATGACAAGTGGGCCCTGCTCCGACCTACCTGTCCGAGGTGTCCCGGCTCCGTATACCATGCAAGAGGATGCGCGCGTAGAGTATCAAGGTAAAGCAACGTGGCCGTGATGATCGCTACGCAAAGCGCACAGACCTGCTTCAGGCTGGCTCACACAATGCAGCACAGCGCAAAGCACACGTCAGATGAGGCAGGTGGACGAGAGAGACGGCGGATATCGGCGGATGCTGCCACGGAGCTAGCTTGAAGAAAAGCGTGTAGCTACTCCGTCTCATGCACAATACAACTTAGCACAATACAACAGGACGCAACGCTGCACGTCCTGGCCATAAGTTGCTGAGGTACCACTGCTGTTTCCCCTCGAGCGGCTGCGTGATGCCGAGCTGGGGGTACCTTTTGCCCCGCATATCACTCGTGGAAATGGGAATTGTCGGGCGGGCGCCGGGTGAATGCCTTGATTGCGGGGTTGTTCCAATTCCCTGCTGGCGCGAGCTCTTTCTTCGGAGTAATCCCTCCGGGCCTTTCTCAACGTGCGGGGGGAGCCAATCTTTCGGGTTCCCCCCACGTATGCGCAGCTGGGATGCTTTGAACATATTCGACGACATTCACGCCAAGAAACTCTGAGCGGCACTGAAAGTTGCGAGGCTCAGGCAAACATCATCCCGCATAATAACGTTGGCTGCATGAAAATTCCACACAATTCCCTCAAGAGCTACCGAGAACCAGCTCATAAATGCGACAGTGTCCCTGCGAGCAAAATGTCACGTGCGCAGAAGCAACGTGCGCTTATCGTTGAAGCTTTCGAAGCTAACAATCTTCACGAAATCAAATATATCGGGTGACGTGTTTTCTGATGCTGAGATACTCCGTGGAAGAGGTGGCTGGTACGGCAACATAAGTGATCTGCGTGCGCTAGGTACGCAAGAACGGCGGAGGTAAAATGCACGTTAGAGAGCGGTGGAAAAACGCATGCAGTACGACCTACTGAAGATTTCAGCGTCTCTCTACTCTCAGTTCTCGACTGTCGTGTTGGCCTGGCACATTTTTAAAACATTTTGTCATCATGATTATCGATACCACACCGACAGAGCTCTGAGATATCGATATGATAATCAATGATTTTTATTAGGGTTTAGCTTCTATCTGTTGCATCAATCAGCCATCATGTTTATTTGCCTCCTCCCGCGCACATGACTTGGATGCGATAACTGATGGTTTTCTGATCAGTGTAGTATGACAGGCAGTATGACTGTCATACGGAGCAGATCTGAAAACTGAGGTTTTCTGATCAGTCGGAGGCCTAAGAGGCCAGCAACGGACTGAGAGGGCCTCTTGCGGTGTTACTGTGATTGTGTGGACTTTCGTAACACCGTAAGTTTTTCAGTGTATATTTTCAGTGTGTATCGTATATCATTATGGAGTGGTTTACCGATCCGATTTTGTGTCAGAGACGTATTGATGATTTGCACGCGCAGCCAGCGTACGTGACCGCTTTTGCTGCTTTCCAAGATGGAGAGGACCTCACGCAACCGCAAATGTTGAAGTTGATGCGACAAATGGAGAGAGCGACAGCCCGACTTGCTGAGCTTAAGGGACTGTCGCAAGTAGCTTCACGTGACCGAAAGCGTCCGTGGGAGGCAGCAGTAGACCTCACTCAGCTTCCAGGGTCCGATCGCCTAGAATTGACCCGCAACGATGATGGTCGAAGGACAAGGGTCTCCGCAAGCAGTTTTTAGAGACCCAGCACCACTTCGTGGCACACTCAGCGTCGCAGTTGGCGCTTAATGATGCCAAGAAGGAATTAGAAGGTGTGGAGCTGCCTGAGACCGTCACTCTTGCCTTAGAATTCTTGTCAGAGACAGCGGAGAAAGGTGTTGCTCGCGCCAAGGCGCGCGCTAAAATTTTGGCGTTGGTTTCGGACAAGGGCCCTGAAGTGGGCTGGAAAATCTGCGAGAAGCTAGAGCGTAAGTCGTACGCTGAGGATGAGGAAGACGAAAAGCTAATGCGGAAAGCTGAAAAGGAAGTTAAGGCAGAAAAGATGCACGCCGCGCAAGCTGCGGCTGCCAAGGGGCGAACTAAGGGCCTAGGCAGGGGTGCCTATGCTGTGTCTCGTCCGACTGCTCCTGGAGCGCCTCCGCCACCGCCGCCTGTTCAGGCAGGACGTGGCAGCCAGCTCCAATGCTGGAATTGTAACGAGTGGGGGCACCACCAAAACCAATGCTCGCAGCCGCGCCCAGCCGGCAGAGGCCGTGGCAGAGGCACGGACCGTTGAATTGTGAGAATGTAGAGCCACGATGGCTAGAACAATGAGCTTAGCGGAATGCTTTGCAGTTGAGGTGGAATGCCCAACTTAAATGTAACTTTTGGGGACGAAACCCTAAATTGTAATGAACTTTTGGCCCGCGGGCTGTTGTTTCCTTGTGTTTCAGGTCTTGAATTGTCTGAGGAAGAGATTGGCGAGGCCGTACCCTTGTGTGAACAGGACGTTCCTGTGCCCCGTGTTGCGGGTAGACTTAGGGAACGAGCCTCTTTTTGGAGGACCTTCGTCCGTTCTTCGTACGTTATGTCTTGGATTGAGAGAGGTTTTAACTTGAAGTTTAAGGATGGCAGGGCTCCGCCCCGAGTGCACCTGCCGAATCACGTGCCTGCTGTTAGGCATACTGCCTTTGTCACTGACGCTGTGCAGGAGTGTGTGCTTATGGGCGCCTTGAGAGAAGTATTCAACAAGCCGCGGGTTGTCCTACCTTTAATGGTGGACGACTCTCGGGACAAATTACGGCTGATCTTCAACGGTAAGTGGCTCAATGCCTTCCTAATCTTTCCTAAGTTCAAGTATGAACACCTTCAGCCTTTTGTAGACCTGCTTAGGAAGGATGATGGGTTGTTTTACTTCGACTATAAGTCGGGGTACTACCACGTTGACCTCCACGAGATGTCTCGTACCTATGTCGCTGTTGAGTGGCAGGGTAGATTCTTTGAGTTTTGTGTGCTGCCTTTTGGTCTAGTCCCAGCTTGCTGGGTGTTTTACGAAGATTAACAGGGAGCTCGTAGGTAAGTGGCGGGGCCTCGGATTCCGTGTGCACCCCTACGTGGACGACTTTGCTTTTGTTGTGAGGGCTCCTACTCTCACGGACCCCTCGGCTTTGGTTGTATAGTCCCGTATTATGCGGGACGTGCGGGAGGCAGGCTGGCTCGTGTCTGAGCTCAAGTCTCAGCTGTTTTTCACACGGGCCCTTGTGCATATTGGCATAGGCATAGACCTGGAGGGGGGGGTCTTGTTCGTGCATGAGAAGGCTCTGAGCAAGATCCGTGCTTGTGTGTCAGACTTGTTGAGGCTGTTTCATAGGTTGCCTCTGAGGCTTGTGGCTAAGTTTGCAGGCTTAGTTAATGCTCAGTGGTTTGTGCTAGGGGGTGTCACCAGACTGTATGCTAGGGCGGCTGCGGTGATCATAGCTGACACCCTGACTTGGGGCTCGTGGGCTTCTCATGCATGTCCCGGGTACTGATGCTCTCCGGGCAGAGCTAGAGTTTTGGCTGACAGACGGTTTTCGTAGGCACCAGAGAGGCATTTGGGAGCCCAGGGGGGCGGGGCTCCAGCGGGAGACAGTCCATGCGGACACCTTTGAGGTGGCATGGGGTTCCTGGCTGGAGCAGTCCTTTGGGGGACCTGAGCTGCTTGGCCACAGTTATCTGACCATGTCAGACAGACTGAAGTCATCCACTCTCAGGGAGCTCAGGGGCATTTTTGACTCTCTCCGAGCATTTGATGTGGCTGGCAGGCTGAGAGGGAAGAGGGTGCTTGTCATTTGTGACAACCAGGCTGTGCATTTTGTCATTGAGTCTGGCAGCAGGCATCAGGAGCTTCAGGAGCTGGCTTTAGCGGTGCATGATTTTTGTGCTGACCACGGGGTGGTTTTGTCCTCCCTTTGGATGCCCAGGGAGTTTGAGGCCCGGGTTGATGCTCTGTCCAAGATCAGAGACCATGATGACTGGATGGTCAACCCGGCAATCTTTCGGTGGGCTGACCCATGGATTGCCGGGGGGTGGAGGCACACCCGGGACAGGTTTGCAACTGACAAGAATTGTCTTGTTTTTGACAGTGCAGGTGCCCCCTCCTTCAACAGTGCTTGGCACTGTCCAGGTACGTCGGGGGTTGACACGTTCGGTCAGACGGATTGGCGGGAGCACGTCAACTGGTGCAACCCGCCTTTTCGGATGATCGGGAGGCTCCTGCTGTTTCTGCAGGCTGAGAGGGCTGCGGCCTCCATTGTGGCCCCGGTCTGGACTTTCCAGCCGTGGTGGGTCTTGCTGTGTCCCGACGGGGTTCACTTAGCGGACTGTGTGGTGCAGTGGACGGAGCTCCAGCCCTCTGCGGACACCTTCCTCCCTGGCCTCGGAAGGGCCAATGAGGGGGGGGGGGGCCTGCCGGATTTTCGGGTCCTCCTCTTGCGGGTCTCCTTCGATGAGAGGGAGCCTGCAGGCCCCGGTCCCCGCTGTACCTTGGGAGGTTGCAGGGCTTGTGACTGGGGTAGGGGTATCGAGATGGCGGCTGCCTTTTTTGCAGGCATCGTAGGCACTGGGGAGCAGTGGGCTGGGCTGCAGTTCTCCGTGACGGACCCGCTGGAGATGCAGCCGCGGGCAGACATGCTGTTGGCGGTGTCTGGCACCCGTGAGGCTAGCACCATGCGGGGCTACTCTCGGGTGTTCGTACGGTACCAGGCCTTCTGTCAGGACCGTGACCCGCCTAGGGTGCCTGTTCCTGCCGACCCGGTCACGGTGGCTATGTACTTGCAGTACATAGCCAATGCGGCCAGGACGTTCTCTGTGGTGAAGACCGCTTCGGCTATGGTCTTCACTGCTCATGATTTGGCTCTGGTCCCGGCGGACCGGAACCCCACTTGTCATCGGCTGGTGGCCGCGGTACGGGAGGCAGCTCACAGGAGGCTGGGGGACAGGCTGCTGGATGTGACACACCGACAGTAAAGACTGTCACCTGTCACTTCCTATAGTAGGCTGGGTGACCGTCACCAGTAGACGGGAAACACCCGTTAGTATTTATGTGTATCTCTTTTATCAATCTGAGACTTTTACCGTTCTGATATCGAAACCCTTAACTCAGGGTTTATTCTCCGTTATCCGATATATACACCCGACTATATATCTGACAGGTTTGGCCCCACTTACGTTTTATTTAGCCACTGCGACACCGCGAGGATGATTGGCTAAAGCCGGACGCTTGGGATGGAGTGAGGCGCTCCGCGCGTGGGAGTGCCGGCAGTCGCGGGTATGGCCTAAGTTTTGTGGGTTGATTTACGGCTGGCTGTAGGCCTTTGAGGGCATCTTTTCTACGGGATTTAACGTTGGATTGGTTTACGCATCCTGGTTGGTCACCACACCGTTTCGTATCGGCCGCCATCTACCACACGACTTCTCGGAATTTCTGTTCTCTCACGGCAGCCGTATCGGCGACCCACCACATTTCTTGGCCGCCCGAGACTACCGCATTTTTTCCACGTCTTCTTGCCTCACTCCACCCCTGTAGTCTTCTTCATCATGGTTGCTTCTACTAGATCAACGGCTAGCATGGCGCATCGCCGCCGCACATTAAGCACAATCTTTGACTCCGTTGCTGCCAGGCATGCCAACACGCCCGCGACCCCGACAGCGGCACAGCCGGCCGCTAATTCGGCGGGTGCTACATTTTTGGCATCGGTACGCACCTTACAGCGGGAGCACTTCGACATGAAAGTGGCGAAGCACGTCCAGCGCAAGTTGTTCGACGGCAAAGAGGGGAGATTTTCCGGTGCGGAGCCCCACGCGGCGGCCATCTTCACGAGGATGGTCTCTGCCCTGCAGGCAGCATTCGTCACTGAGGACACCGGTTTCCTCCCGCTCTTCACGCTGGACGACGCTACTTTGGCCGTCCGCGTGGAGGCCAACAATTTATTGTTCTCCACGATCGAGCTGCTGATCGACCCCTCGTCGCCCGCAGCGGACTGGTTGGACTCGTCCAGCGCCAGCTTCCCAGCAGACGGTAAGCGTGTCCTACTCGAGTTCGCCCGTCGGATGATCCCGGTCGGGGACCCCTTCCAGGGGCAAGCGGACATGTTTGCCGTCCGCATCGTTGCGGGCGTGGACCCTCATGGACCCATTGAGGACTTCAACGCCGCGCTCAAGGCAGCGAGGACGAGATCGACGCTCCAGGACGAGGACGTGAAGTCCCTTTTCATCAAAGCCCTCGACGCCACCTTCTACCAACCGGTGGTGTCCCGTTTGCTCCTTCACGACCAGCGAGCCGCCCACGACCTACTCACCATTCAGCAATGGGTGCGGGAGTGCTACGGCGAGCACGTGCGGGCGGGCACCGCCACCGCGTCGGCACACCGGTACTCCCACGGCACGCATTTCATGGAGAAGGACGTTGATGGGTCGGGTGCGGCGAGCGAGATCGCGGACTTGCGGACAATGGTGCTCGACTTGAAGAGGCAATTGGCCACCTTCCTCGTCACCGCCGAGTCCGAACCGTCTCCGCGGGGATTTACCCCTCGCGCGGACAAACCGGACCGCCGGGTCAAGACCCGTTTCGCAGCCTCGCCCCTCCCCAAAGGGGGGAATTGGTCTCAGTCCGTCTCGCGGAAGGTGGCCTTCCACCGCGAAAGCGGTGCGACAATCCCGTACTGCCAAAATCAGGTATGTGCTAAGGGGAAGGCGAGGCACTGGCACCGGGACTGCCCGAACGGGGGCAGGACCGGACTCTCGGCCTTCGCCTTCGCCGAAGAGGCCGAAAACTCCGTGTTGGCCGCGAAGTTCCAACACGCCATCGACAACAGCGACCCCGTGGAGTTCGACGCCCTCTGCATGCTTGCGGGCGGGAAGCCGGAGGTCTTCACCGATCTCTCCGCATGCTCGTTCTGCGAGGAGGGCGGTGAGGTTCTCGTGTCCGCCGTCGCCGAGTTCTCTGAGATGGCGCACGCGGCTGGAGCTTCCACGTTCAACATCAACACCTTCACTGCCGACATGCCGGTGGTGTCGGAGCCACCCGCGCACTCCCCGCCCGCGTCGGTTGAGTCCGAGGAGGATTGGACCGGTCCGCCAAACCCCTTCTGCCCTCCCGTCACCCGCTCGTTTGCCGACTTCATTGAGGGCACGGGGATTGCATTGGTGCCCGACGAGCCGGCCGCGAGCATGAACTTGCTCTCCGCGATTGAGGCGCCGGAGCGCGTGATCGACTACGAGCCCGCGACTTACGCCACGAGCGACGACGACGGCGGAGATGCCTCGGTGACGCCGCCGCGGCCACGATACGGCTGCGGGAGCGACATTCCGAAGTTCGGAAGGTCTCTCCTCACTTCCTCCTTGGTGTGCGCACTCTTTGTGATTTGTGCCGCCGCCGCGCCGCATGCCGTTGCCGGTGTCGGAGGTGCCGATGCGCGCACATGCACGGGTCCACCGGTCGGTGGTGCTCCGTGGACTGCCGCAGCAGTCCCGACTACGGGGGCTTCGCCAACTGAGGCGGTTCATGACGTGCCGTGTGCGATTCCGCCTCGTCGCCAACGGCGGGAGCAGAGGAGGCAGGGCCTCTACATGGCTCCGATGCCGTGGCATCCCGGACCGCCACCGCCTGCCGAGTTGTTTGTGGACGGCCCTCCGCTGTCGCCGGCTTCATCTTCGGATGACGAGGCTCCACCGTCGGGCAGCACTTGGCAGCATCCCGGTGCGATGCAGCCTCCCGTGATCGAGAACCCGTCAATTTCTTCTACGAATGATTCATCACCGGCCCCGGGGGCCGGCAACTGCTTCACAGTCACGCTGCTCCGGGCCGGGCGGACAGCTCCGAAGACCACTAGTGGCTAGAGTTAGTCACGCCGTGCCTGCCTGGGAGTTAGCTGTAGTGTAGCCTCCTAGATGTGCAGAAGGGCTCTCTGAATTTGAGCTGTGTTTAGGGTTTTAGCAAAGTAACAGCAGTATCTGACAATCTTGCTGTGACCTGGGACCGCCCTGACCAAGAGTACAGGCCCCCAGTTGTGCTACAGTTTCCTCCTGAAGTTGAGTAGGGAGTTTGTTTGCTTCGTTCACTACTAGCTCCGGTCACCACCCTAGGTGGTGTGCTGGATGTGACACACCGACAGTAAAGACTGTCACCTGTCACTTCCTATAGTAGGCTGGGTGACCGTCACCAGTAGACGGGAAACACCCGTTAGTATTTATGTGTATCTCTTTTATCAATCTGAGACTTTTACCGTTCTGATATCGAAACCCTTAACTCAGGGTTTATTCTCCGTTATCCGATATATACACCCGGCTATATATCTGACACAGGCGGCTCAACAGGAAGGAGCCACTGGAAATAATAATAATAAAACATTTACGCTAGCAAAGGGGACAAAGTCCTGAGAGTGCGGTATCCCTGCAAAGCAGGCTAGTGAAGACACCAGGGGCTACTCCCTCTACTATAGCGCGCCCACAAAGGGGCTCAACCCACTTTTCAGCAGGGTGACATCTAGAGAAAAAGCTAGGCGCTAAGCAAAAAACTCTAGAAGATGGAGAAGCAGCCATGGCCGGGTGAGTGGAGGGTGGCTGAATCTGAGCGGTGGGGAGGGAAGTCGAAGAATTAAGGGGGTATTTGGAGACGTTGAGGAAGGGGGTCGGGGGTGGGCGGGGAGGGGGTGGTGGGGAGGGGAGGGGGAGGGCCCCTCCCCTATGGGACAGGGAACCATCTTGTATTGCAAGACTTTTGAAAAATTACTGCAGAAGGGTTTGAAGAAAGTCGTTTGATTGCTGCACAGCTTCTGTTTCTGTCATGGTCTCACTGCTCGAGATGTCAACTGTATGCGGGTCGGTGTTTAAGGTGGTAGTGGTGTTTAACAGAAACACGTCTCGCCTATTTTTGGTGTGTTGCCTACAGATTCTTGAAAGTTTTTTGAGGAGAGGTTTAATCTTGCCACGGGGAACACCTATCGTGTTGAGGACAGTACCAAAAAGAGGAGGGAGGTATCCCATGAGTGTTAGTACTTTGGGCCATTTCACGGTGCTAATAAAGGGCTTTGAATTTGCGTTGGTGATTGTCGTGTCATGGTGACCACCATAATAATGCTCAGCATCACTCTGATGATAGGGAGGGTGTTGAGTGGGCCATGGGCAGAGCGAAGAAGGAAGTACATTGTCGCTTTCGTTCATAACTTCATTCCAAATATCAGGGCTGACTCCTGTGTATTCTAGCCTCTTCTCCGTGACTCTGGACTTAGGAAG
>LGRX02026165.1:0-29097 GCA_001247695.2 Cymbomonas tetramitiformis | reverse complement strand
GTCTCAGCTGTTTTTCACACGGGCCCTTGTGCATATTGGCATAGGCATAGACCTGGAGGGGGGGGTCTTGTTCGTGCCTGAGAAGGCTCTGAGCAAGATCCGTGCTTGTGTGTCAGACTTGTTGAGGCTGTTTCATAGGTTGCCTCTGAGGCTTGTGGCTAAGTTTGCAGGCTTAGTTAATGCTCAGTGGTTTGTGCTAGGGGGTGTCACCAGACTGTATGCTAGGGCGGCTGCGGTGATCATAGCTGACACCCTGACTTGGGGCTCGTGGGCTTCTCATGCATGTCCCGGGTACTGATGCTCTCCGGGCAGAGCTAGAGTTTTGGCTGACAGACGGTTTTCGTAGGCACCAGAGAGGCATTTGGGAGCCCAGGGGGGCGGGGCTCCAGCGGGAGACAGTCCATGCGGACACCTTTGAGGTGGCATGGGGTTCCTGGCTGGAGCAGTCCTTTGGGGGACCTGAGCTGCTTGGCCACAGTTATCTGACCATGTCAGACAGACTGAAGTCATCCACTCTCAGGGAGCTCAGGGGCATTTTTGACTCTCTCCGAGCATTTGATGTGGCTGGCAGGCTGAGAGGGAAGAGGGTGCTTGTCATTTGTGACAACCAGGCTGTGCATTTTGTCATTGAGTCTGGCAGCAGGCATCAGGAGCTTCAGGAGCTGGCTTTAGCGGTGCATGATTTTTGTGCTGACCACGGGGTGGTTTTGTCCTCCCTTTGGATGCCCAGGGAGTTTGAGGCCCGGGTTGATGCTCTGTCCAAGATCAGAGACCATGATGACTGGATGGTCAACCCGGCAATCTTTCGGTGGGCTGACCCATGGATTGCCGGGGGGTGGAGGCACACCCGGGACAGGTTTGCAACTGACAAGAATTGTCTTGTTTTTGACAGTGCAGGTGCCCCCTCCTTCAACAGTGCTTGGCACTGTCCAGGTACGTCGGGGGTTGACACTTTCGGTCAGACGGATTGGCGGGAGCACGTCAACTGGTGCAACCCGCCTTTTCGGATGATCGGGAGGCTCCTGCTGTTTCTACAGGCTGAGAGGGCTGCGGCCTCCATTGTGGCCCCGGTCTGGACTTTCCAGCCGTGGTGGGTCTTGCTGTGTCCCGACGGGGTTCACTTAGCGGACTGTGTGGTGCAGTGGACGGAGCTCCAGCCCTCTGCGGACACCTTCCTCCCTGGCCTCGGAAGGGCCAATGAGGGGGGGGGGGGCCTGCCGGATTTTCGGGTCCTCCTCTTGCGGGTCTCCTTCGATGAGAGGGAGCCTGCAGGCCCCGGTCCCCGCTGTACCTTGGGAGGTTGCAGGGCTTGTGACTGGGGTAGGGGTATCGAGATGGCGGCTGCCTTTTTTGCAGGCATCGTAGGCACTGGGGAGCAGTGGGCTGGGCTGCAGTTCTCCGTGACGGACCCGCTGGAGATGCAGCCGCGGGCAGACATGCTGTTGGCGGTGTCTGGCACCCGTGAGGCTAGCACCATGCGGGGCTACTCTCGGGTGTTCGTACGGTACCAGGCCTTCTGTCAGGACCGTGACCCGCCTAGGGTGCCTGTTCCTGCCGACCCGGTCACGGTGGCTATGTACTTGCAGTACATAGCCAATGCGGCCAGGACGTTCTCTGTGGTGAAGACCGCTTCGGCTATGGTCTTCACTGCTCATGATTTGGCTCTGGTCCCGGCGGACCGGAACCCCACTTGTCATCGGCTGGTGGCCGCGGTACGGGAGGCAGCTCACAGGAGGCTGGGGGACAGGCTGCTGGATGTGACACACCGACAGTAAAGACTGTCACCTGTCACTTCCTATAGTAGGCTGGGTGACCGTCACCAGTAGACGGGAAACACCCGTTAGTATTTATGTGTATCTCTTTTATCAATCTGAGACTTTTTACCGTTCTGACATCAAAACCCTTAACTCAGGGTTTATTCTCCGTTATCCGATATATACACCCGACTATATATCTGACAGGTTTGGCCCCACTTACGTTTTATTTAGCCACTGCGACACCGCGAGGATGATTGGCTAAAGCCGGACGCTTGGGATGGAGTGAGGCGCTCCGCGCGTGGGAGTGCCGGCAGTCGCGGGTATGGCCTAAGTTTTGTGGGTTGATTTACGGCTGGCTGTAGGCCTTTGAGGGCATCTTTTCTACGGGATTTAACGTTGGATTGGTTTACGCATCCTGGTTGGTCACCACACCGTTCCGTATCGGCCGCCATCTACCACACGACTTCTCGGAATTTCTGTTCTCTCACGGCAGCCGTATCGGCGACCCACCACATTTCTTGGCCGCCCGAGACTACCGCATTTTTTCCACGTCTTCTTGCCTCACTCCACCCCTGTAGTCTTCTTCATCATGGTTGCTTCTACTAGATCAACGGCTAGCATGGCGCATCGCCGCCGCACATTAAGCACAATCTTTGACTCCGTTGCTGCCAGGCATGCCAACACGCCCGCGACCCCGACAGCGGCGCAGCCGACCGCTAATTCGGCGGGTGCTACATTTTTGGCATCGGTACGCACCTTACAACGGGAGCACTTCGACATGAAAGTGGCGAAGCACGTCCAGCGCAAGTTGTTCGACGGCAAAGAGGGGAGATTTTCCGGTGCGGAGCCCCACGCGGCGGCCATCTTCACGAGGATGGTCTCTGCCCTGCAGGCAGCATTCGTCACCGAGGACACCGGTTTCCTCCCGCTCTTCACGCTGGACGACGCTACTTTGGCCGTCCGCGTGGAGGCCAACAATTTGTTGTTCTCCACGATCGAGCTGCTGATCGACCCCTCGTCGCCCGCGGCGGACTGGTTGGACTCGTCCAGCGCCAGCTTCCCAGCAGACGGTAAGCGTGTCCTACTCGAGTTCGCCCGTCGGATGATCCCGGTCGGGGACCCCTTCCAGGGGCAAGCGGACATGTTTGCCGTCCGCATCGTTGCGGGCGTGGACCCTCATGGACCCATTGAGGACTTCAACGCCGCGCTCAAGGCAGCGAGGACGAGATCAACGCTCCAGGACGAGGACGTGAAGTCCCTTTTCATCAAAGCCCTCGACGCCACCTTCTACCAACCGGTGGTGTCCCGTTTGCTCCTTCACGACCAGCGAGCCGCCCACGACCTACTCACCATTCAGCAATGGGTGCGGGAGTGCTACGGCGAGCACGTGCGGGCGGGCACCGCCACCGCGTCGGCACACCGGTACTCCCACGGCACGCATTTCATGGAGAAGGACGTTGATGGGTCGGGTGCGGCGAGCGAGATCGCGGACTTGCGGACAATGGTGCTCGACTTGAAGAGGCAATTGGCCACCTTCCTCGTCACCGCCGAGTCCGAACCGTCTCCGCGGGGATTTACCCCTCGCGCGGACAAACCGGACCGCCGGGTCAAGACCCGTTTCGCAGCCTCGCCCCTCCCCAAAGGGGGGAATTGGTCTCAGTCCGTCTCGCGGAAGGTGGCCTTCCACCGCGAAAGCGGTGCGACAATCCCGTACTGCCAAAATCAGGTATGTGCTAAGGGGAAGGCGAGGCACTGGCACCGGGACTGCCCGAACGGGGGCAGGACCGGACTCTCGGCCTTCGCCTTCGCCGAAGAGGCCGAAAACTCCGTGTTGGCCGCGAAGTTCCAACACGCCATCGACAACAGCGACCCCGTGGAGTTCGACGCCCTCTGCATGCTTGCGGGCGGGAAGCCGGAGGTCTTCACCGATCTCTCCGCATGCTCGTTCTGCGAGGAGGGCGGTGAGGTTCTCGTGTCCGCCGTCGCCGAGTTCTCTGAGATGGCGCACGCGGCTGGAGCTTCCACGTTCAACATCAACACCTTCACTGCCGACATGCCGGTGGTGTCGGAGCCACCCGCGCACTCCCCGCCCGCGTCGGTTGAGTCCGAGGAGGATTGGACCGGTCCGCCAAACCCCTTCTGCCCTCCCGTCACCCGCTCGTTTGCCGACTTCATTGAGGGCACGGGGATTGCATTGGTGCCCGACGAGCCGGCCGCGAGCATGAACTTGCTCTCCGCGATTGAGGCGCCGGAGCGCGTGATCGACTACGAGCCCGCGACTTACGCCACGAGCGACGACGACGGCGGAGATGCCTCGGTGACGCCGCCGCGGCCACGATACGGCTGCGGGAGCGACATTCCGAAGTTCGGAAGGTCTCTCCTCACTTCCTCCTTGGTGTGCGCACTCTTTGTGATTTGTGCCGCCGCCGCGCCGCATGCCGTTGCCGGTGTCGGAGGTGCCGATGCGCGCACATGCACGGGTCCACCGGTCGGTGGTGCTCCGTGGACTGCCGCAGCAGTCCCGACTACGGGGGCTTCGCCAACTGAGGCGGTTCATGACGTGCCGTGTGCGATTCCGCCTCGTCGCCAACGGCGGGAGCAGAGGAGGCAGGGCCTCTACATGGCTCCGATGCCGTGGCATCCCGGACCGCCACCGCCTGCCGAGTTGTTTGTGGACGGCCCTCCGCTGTCGCCGGCTTCATCTTCGGATGACGAGGCTCCACCGTCGGGCAGCACTTGGCAGCATCCCGGTGCGATGCAGCCTCCCGTGATCGAGAACCCGTCAATTTCTTCTACGAATGATTCATCACCGGCCCCGGGGGCCGGCAACTGCTTCACAGTCACGCTGCTCCGGGCCGGGCGGACAGCTCCGAAGACCACTAGTGGCTAGAGTTAGTCACGCCGTGCCTGCCTGGGAGTTAGCTGTAGTGTAGCCTCCTAGATGTGCAGAAGGGCTCTCTGAATTTGAGCTGTGTTTAGGGTTTTAGCAAAGTAACAGCAGTATCTGACAATCTTGCTGTGACCTGGGACCGCCCTGACCAAGAGTACAGGCCCCCCAGTTGTGCTACAGTTTCCTCCTGAAGTTGAGTAGGGAGTTTGTTTGCTTCGTTCACTACTAGCTCCGGTCACCACCCTAGGTGGTGTGCTGGATGTGACACACCGACAGTAAAGACTGTCACCTGTCACTTCCTATAGTAGGCTGGGTGACCGTCACCAGTAGACGGGAAACACCCGTTAGTATTTATGTGTATCTCTTTTATCAATCTGAGACTTTTACCGTTCTGATATCGAAACCCTTAACTCAGGGTTTATTCTCCGTTATCCGATATATACACCCGGCTATATATCTGACACAGGCGGCTCAACAGGAAGGAGCCACTGGAAATAATAATAATAAAACATTTACGCTAGCAAAGGGGACAAAGTCCTGAGAGTGCGGTATCCCTGCAAAGCAGGCTAGTGAAGACACCAGGGGCTACTCCCTCTACTATAGCGCGCCCACAAAGGGGCTCAACCCAATTTTCAGCAGGGTGACATCTAGAGAAAAAGCTAGGCGCTAAGCAAAAAACTCTAGAAGATGGAGAAGCAGCCATGGCCGGGTGAGTGGAGGGGTGGCTGAATCTGAGCGGTGGGGAAGGAAGTCGAAGAATTAAGGGGGTATTTGGAGACGTTGAGGAAGGGGGGGGTGGGCGGGGGGAGGGGGTGGTGGGGGAGGGGGGGGGGAGGGCCCCTCCCCTAGGGGACGGGGAACCATCTTGTATTGCAAGACTTTTGAAAATTACTGCAGAAGGGTTTGAAGAAAGTCGTTTGATTGCTGCACAGCTTCTGTTTCTGTCATGGTCTCACTGCTCGAGATGTCAACTGTATGCGGGTCAGTGTTTAAGGTGGTAGTGGTGTTTAACAGAAACACGTCTCGCCTATTTTTGGTGTGTTGTCTACAGATTCTTGAAAGTTTTTTGAGGAGAGGTTTAATCTTGCCACGGGGAACACCTATCGTGTTGAGGACAGTACCAAAAAGAGGAGGGAGGTATCCCATGAGTGTAAGTACTTTGGGCCATTTCACGGTGCTAATAAAGGGCTTTGAATTTGCGTTGGTGATTGTCGTGTCATGGTGACCACCATAATAATGCTCAGCATCACTCTGATGATAGGGAGGGTCTTGAGTGGGCCATGGGCAAAGCGAAGAAGGAAGTACTTTGTCGCTTTCGTTCATAACTTCATTCCAAATATCAGGGCTGACTCCTGTGTATTCTAGCCTCTTCTCCGTGACTCTGGACTTAGGAAGTACATTGAGGAACCATCTGGCAATCTTTTTCTGTGTGGGCCTCCAATCAAAGGCTGGTTGAGTATCACTGGGTGCACTGTCTATAGCTATGATAACGACATCCGAAAAGTCATCCTTATAGCATCCGCCACCTGGAAGAACGTAGGGGTCATCACCTGTCCAATAACCATGTGGGATAAATGGAATAGTGTTATGCGGGAATCTGAAAACAAGTTTAAAACCTTTGTCGAACCATCTTTTTTGGTTTTTGGGAGACAGCGGAAGAATCCATGTTCCTGAAAATCCGGGGACGGTGTTGGCCGCTTTATGTCCCATTTCCAAGGTAGTCATAACCGCCGAAGATTTGCCCTTTTCTTTCCCATCAAAGGGGGGATTTCCATAAACGATTCTGCCGATGCCTGTTATCGGATCCACGTAGGCATCCCAAGCGAGACCATCAAAGCCAATTTTCCCATGATGGCAAAAGGGCCTGAGGGCTTTCTTCATTCTTGTGGTGGGTATGCATCTTCTCGAGTGAATTCTAGGGTGGGCATTTAGTGGGTTGGAGAAAAGTTCACAGCCGTTTTTGTCAAGGTTCCTGTCATCCACCAAAATATCTAAGAGGCTTCTTCTGATTGCGTAACAATTTTTAGGATCCCCCGATTCAAACTTACATGCATTGAGTGCTTCGTGGATATCGTGTGCCCTATCCGAGTACTCCGCAAGTGAGCATGGAACTACTTTGTTGGAAAGGCGGTGCCAGGCCAAAAGTTTCCAAAACTCTTTCTTCTGGACATATTGGAGTTCGGGATATTTAATTGTCCCCGTGACATGGTTCACTTCAGGTTTAGCGGTCACAGCAATGGTATTCTTTTTTGAACTTGATGGTCGGTACATGCTAGCTTCCGGGAGAGCGTGTAAGTATAATTCCTCCTTCATTTCCTGTCTAAGGTCAGCAAGTGGAAAAAGTTTCGATGGCTCTGTTTTGATGTATGTGGTACCTTTTCCAGGGTTTAGTAGTTTGGGCTTTTCTGAGATTTCTTCGGCAATGATTTTCCTTAGTTCGCCATCTTGGGTTGTTCTAAGACTATGCAAGCTATTATTATGTCCTGAGCATTCAAGTTGGATGTGTTCGAAGGTGCATTTTGTATTCTGTTGGCAGTAGGGGCAGTTTTCAGTCCCGATTTTCCCCAGTTTAAATAAACGTGCTGGAGAGGCTTGAAGACCCAGGAGTTCTCTGCTTCTAGAAGCGGTGAAAGCTTTAGGTGTTATTTTGGAAATATCTTTAGTGGGCGGGGCGGTGTTATTCTCGTTGAGCATTCTCAAGTACTTCCCTTGAGACTGTAGGGTTCTCCAATTATGATAGTGTGAGAGACGTTGAATTCTTCTAATGTGACTACGGATATCGCCTAAGATAGGGACCTCAAAAAAGAATAACGAGAAGGGTAGTTCCTCGGCAGGGTCGTAGCGGGAGATGTCTAGACAGCCCCCTCTGAATGAGGCTCTTTTAGCAGTACGGTCCACTCTGTCATGGACTTTGTCATTATTGTGACCCCTAATCCATTTGAGGATGATTTTGCTGTGGTTTCCTTCACTGTAAAATCCAAGTTCTTCTAATAGTAGGCGAACAGCCTGCACATCTCTGCGATTAGCTTCACGTAATTTGTCCCGAGCACTCATGGACCTGCCATCCTTTGTTACAGCAGATATTGCTGCCATGGAGTCAATGGCATGTACCATTGGAGTAATAGATTTGAGGAGTTTCTCTTTTTGTTCTGTGAGTAGAAATCGCAGTCCCGCAATTTCAGCAGATGTGCTACTCGGGTTTTGGATATCTTCCTTGATAAGAAGTCCCGATGCGGAGAAAGTTCTTGAGGGGGGGATATTCATCTTCCGAACAAGTGGCATCCCGTTGTCAAAGTTTTTTATGGCATATGCTGCACCACTGCATGCTGTTTTCTTTCCAGCAAATAGAGAACCATCGCTTGCCATATCATAATCTTCCATTAGTTTGTTCTTTTCTGCGTTGGGGGGGGATTCTTCTTCCGAGTCGCTAGGGCAGCTGTATTCACTTTCTTCCTCCGCAGTTTTGTTTTTCATTCTGGCAATAATGGTCTCATACTGTCTGTCTGAGATGTAATCATAGTGTGAGTTAATATCACTGATTGTAGCAAGGACAGAAGAGGGCGGGTCCATATGGTCATTATATTCGAAAATAGAACCTGCTGGAATTAGGATGCAACCGTCATTGGTGATGCTATATTCAAAGTCGTATTGAAGACTGTTGGTACCTTCGATCCTGACAAAGACATTAGGGTTTATGGCATTGTTACTGTATTCTGTATATTGTATTGACATGGCCTCTAAGTCAATATTGGTAATGTGAATAAGAGAGATGGAATTTCGGTCACCATTTCCTTTCCAATGAAATTCACCCGTGTCAGGGGGTACTATGTTGTCTCTATATTGTTTCTTGACATATCTAGCCTGTGGGTCCAAATCTACAGGGTTTTGAAGCATTTCCTTTTCGATTTCGGTTAGCCATCCAGGGGGTCTATTACCATTCAGCCTGAAAAAGCCTTTACTTTCTTGCCAGTTTTTTAACATTCCACCGCAGGGAGTTAGAAAGGAGCCTGTGTGCTTGAGGTTGTATTTTTGTATTGCGGAGGTAACATTCCTCGACATGTAGAGTTGTCTGGGAAGGGTGGTGATTAATGTGGTTTCACCCGCTTCATTTTCAGGGTAATTTTTAGAGTCGATAGCGTATCCAAGTTTTGCCATAATGTGACCTGTACGCCTAAACCAGTTAAAGCGTTTGTCTTTAGTGTGACTGTAGGTTGCATAGTGTGATAAGGGGAAACCCGAGATGGCATTTTTACCCATTTCGTTGTTCATGTTTTGAATTATTATTTTAAGCCATAGATTGCTGTTTCTACGGTATAGTGAGATGAGGTGGGGATCAGTGATACGGTCCGTGTGGTTGTGTTGCCAATATTCGTGTTCATCCGCAGAACACAGGGTGTTCATAGTTTCGGTAATACACGACGCGGTTACAACATCAAAGACACTATCAATACCGTACCCGCCTTGGCAGACTGCTGTCCAGATTATTTGGTGATTGGTGTCAACTGGGCAGCCCAAATATTTAATTATAAACGAAGCTATCATTTTGTCTAATTCAATTGCGACATTCTTTGAGGAGTTGGCAATTGCTGAGGTAACTTTAAGGGGGTATGCCATCCTCGGAACTACAACCGCATTTATAACATATCTTAGCTGGTGTAGAGTCATGTGTTGCAGTTGGATGGATATTAAGGTAGATTTAAGTCTGTCGATAAGGATTTCCGCCTGTTTGTCCCATTCCCCATTTAGTGCAAACCATACTCCGAGATATCTGTTTACCTCTTTGCTATTGGAGAAATCGAGGAATTCTGGTGACTCAGGGGGTATCCATTTCGAATCAATGGAAGGACTTGAGTCATTTGTATTGGGCTCCAGGTGTCCCCCTGAGATGAGTAAATCATCGGACAGGTCATATCGCGTTACTGTTTTGCCCTGAGGTTTGATGCGCTTTCTGTAAGAGTATTTGGATTTCTTAACATTGATGGGAATACCAATGAAGCTCATAAATTCATTAACTATACCTAGCATGTCTTGAACTTCGTCTTTAGTTTTCCCCACGAGAATGATGTCATCACAAAAGAACCGTGCAAAGATATTTAAAGTGGTGTCCTTTTCTAATAGGTTTTGGGAGGGAGGAATAACATTATTTCCTGGTTTGTCTGGTCTATGGCGTTCCGAGTTCAGTTCATATCCATATGTGGTTCCTGTCGGGTTTACACCGTTTGCTCTTTTTGCTAACCAAATTGCCAGAATGTCCATAATGGCTACAAACCTTAGTGGGCTCAAAACTTCTCCCTGAGGAACTCCACATTCTAGGGACCATTCATCCGTGAGGCCTTCTTCAGTGAGTACCATTCTAGAGGCATCATTGGTAATGTCTGAGATGATGTTGATTATTTGTGATGGGAGTCCCAACTTTCTGAGCGCTAAATTGCTCATTCAGAATTCAGCTCTGTCAAATGCTTGTTTGAGGTCCAGGTAAACTACGTGGAGGTCTTTGTCGTATCTATTGGCATCCGAAATTACTTCATTCAGAATTTGGAGTGAGTCATCTATGTTTTTATTCGGAAGAAAGGCATCTTGAATGGGAAAGAGAATGGGGTGGGTGTTAAGTATTGTTTTGAGACGGTTAGCAATTATTGTATTAAATAGTTTAAGACCCGTTTCCAACATTGTGAGGGGTCTAGAATTATCTATTGTACATGGTGCAGAGGGATTTTAGGGATTGGAAGGATGACTCCAGATTTTGCACTCTTTGGAAATTTCCCAGTTATAAGAATGTGGTTAAAAAGTGAGACAGTAACCTCTTGAAAATTCTCTGGGCCCTTGATCCACTGCGAGTATCTCATCCCTGAGGGTCCTGGTGCTGTGGAGATACCACAGTCCGAGTATGCTTGTTGGAGTTCTTTGTGCGTGATTTCTGTCAATAGTCTCACGGCAGCCGTATCGGGAATTTCAGGGCTATCCTTGAGAATGTCAGTAAGCCACTGAGGGAGTTCATCCGGCTCAGTCGGGTTAGTAGAAAATAATTTTTTATTTTTGTATTCATCTAGTGTTGTGTTTAGTCTTTCTGTTTTTGTCTCAGGTATCTTTCCATCACTACCTGGGGTTGCGGCTGCACCTTTTTCAGTAGGTTTCATCTTTCCCATGACTGTGTCTAGAAACCTCGAAAGGTTAGTTGAGAAAAGATGCTGCAGGGCTTCTTTTTCTCGGAGTTTGCGTCGTTCAATGTCTGTGTCTCTGCTTTTCTGAAAAGCATTTCTGATTATTACATAATTTTCATGCAATCGTAATCCCCATGTGGCCGCTGCTTCATTGTGTTTGGGTTGGA
Source organism: Cymbomonas tetramitiformis (assembly GCA_001247695.2). NCBI lineage: Eukaryota > Viridiplantae > Chlorophyta > Pyramimonadophyceae > Pyramimonadales > Pyramimonadaceae > Cymbomonas > Cymbomonas tetramitiformis. The sequence goes on along the minus strand of LGRX02026165.1, from coordinate 18,122 downwards.
GCGAGGCAAACGGTAGCGTGCGGGCAGCCTTTTTGGCTTGCTTTGGAATGTTGCTAACATGAGTTCTTGTATCCAAATATTTGATGGTGCGGCGTACTGTGTTTAGCCATTTGTATATATAGTTAGATACTGCTGATGGTTTTTCGGACCTCCCAGTTTTGTTCAGATTCTTGGTGCCAAAGGCGTCACTTGCCGCCTGATGTGCCAATTTGTGCAGGGTATCCCATGTCGCGTCAGGGTGCATTTCCTTGAGGCCAGTGCCGCCGTTTCTAGTTGCTTCCGATCCATTTTCCATTTCGAGTGTGCTATGTAGTCTTTCAGTGTAAGACACCCAGCCTGTAGCGTATTGGAATAAAAGGGTGGTGCAGTCTATTTTTTCCGAATGCATCTCAGATCCGTACAGGTTCCAGAATTTTGCAGGCATATGGGGTTGTAGAAGAATATTCCAGCTGGTCATGTGCTCATCTGTGTTGGATTTCGTGATTTTCTTAACTTCCAGTGAGCTGAATGAAAGGTGTCGTTTGAGATAGGCATTTACATCTTTCTTATTTAGAAGGTGAGGCGAACCTATATGCCAGATGTTATCTTTGTCGTTATGGCCTAAGTTTAGACCACCTTCCGGCATCCCCTTTCCTCTAGAGAGTAAGTGAGCTGCATGCCATGGGCTATTAAGGTGAATCCACCATTCCTTGGGTTTGTTGTGCCATTTTAGGCATTGTTCTATGTTGTCTGTCTCTTTATTTTTAGCTATGAGCTTGCTCACTGTTATGGGGCTGCCGTCAGTATTATCCCGTTTAAGATCGAGATCAGTGGTGTCACCCTTGATGGTGCTGATAGCGGCTCTAGCTTTGTTTTTATTGATGCACGCGTGCACAAGTTCATTTGTGCTGTATCCATTTGCTTCGAGAAGTCCTACAATATCTTTCCTGTTTATTTTTCTTTTTGTATCCTTATTTTTGTTTGTCATTCTAATTGGGTACCCTGGGTACTCATCATGTGTGGATTCCTTGGCACCATTAAATCTAGGTGTTGGCAAAGTTGTATCAGTAGAAATCTCCGGTTTGGTGTCGTTTTGAGGGAGCTTAAATTCAGCCCATACTATCCCTTGGTCGGAGATGATATAAGGGTTTTCCTCCGTCCATCCTGTTTTAACTGTCATTTCTGCCATAGTTGTGTTGGCCATGATATGGGTGAGTTTTGCTTTTGAGTTTTTGGATATGACATGTGTGAAAATTTCCGTGTTTGGATTACGGTCCATTATCAGTTCATTAAGAGAACATCTGTCATTGTTGAAATAAGTTAAAAGATGCTTATTCTTTTCAACATGCTCTTGATATGACATGTAACTTCCACCTGACACTCGCTGATTTGGGGTAATGGTACAGTTTTTGTCACCTATCTCTACGTAGGCCTTTTTTGGATTATTTCCTGCCTTCCCTGCCCAGTCAGTAAGTGTGTCATATAATTCCACTTGTTCCTCTACTAGTGTAGCATCATTCATATAACCGCTGGCTATGTAGAGCTCAAAACCGTTATTTCCTGAAAATTTGGTCATTACTGCTCTCTTTGCATCTCCATCGATTGTGGTGACCGAGGTGGATAGTGGTAAACTTTTCGGATTCCATAGGATCATGGAACCAATGGAAGCTCTTTCATTTACATGAGACGTGCGAAATTGGATTCCTTTTTGTGTCATTAGGGTTTTAATTAATGCAAGGTTTTCAGTATTTACCTTGGTTTCTGATATACATATTATATCAGCCCGTCCGTCGATTAAAAGATTGCAGATTGTTTCTAATTTGATTAAACTGTCTTTATCTTCTTTGTGGTGTCGGAGGCCTCTCATATTCATACCCATTATAATCAAATTGTTAGAGTGTTGTGCGAGTTGTAGTTTTGTGAGTCGGTCTAATTCTTCTGACTGTTTCATGGCGCTTTTGTGTTTTGCTTTTTGTAGTATGCATCTGCCACCTGCGTCATAAATGTTCTCAATATCAAAGATTTTGTTTGTGCATTTGGTTTTAAGGATTATTCTCTTTTGTTTATGAGAGTGTTTCCTGCGGTATCCATATGTGTGGGGTTCACAAGAAGGCTTTCCTTTGCCTGAGATGAGGTGATTATAAGCAGTGTGGGTGGATTTACAGTCTTTGTTTTCAGAATTTGGCTTTGTTGGATGTGCGTCAATTTTCGGAAGGTGAGTTCTCAGTGATTGTCGTATGGTCGAAATGGCTTTGTTATTTTCGTGTTTGATTATCCTAGCTTCTCTGCCCGTTTGTGGTAGAATTCTAATATTTAGGTTTTCAAGTTCGTATAGTAGGTCTCTGTTTAATTGTGCTGCTGAGAAGAATTTAGTGTTGTGCAAGATGTGAAAGGCTTTGTGGGCTAGTGTAAAATTGAAAACCCCCATGTTATTCGGATGTACTCCCAGTTTCAGGTTTATGCGGTGCACACTTAGGTCTTGAGGGAGAAGTGTGAAAATGTCTTTCTGGTATTTATTGTTAGAGATATCACACTCACAGTGAATAATCTTTCTTTCTGGAATGATGTGGACTGCAGTTGACCATATGTCATTAGTCACAAGAAGATGAATTTGAATGTTGGTGTTATCCGTGCTCGAGGTGTGGTGATATTTCCTATGCGATTCGATGGCTTCTGAAACAATTGTTTCATTAGTGGTGTGTGTCTTCCATTTCAGTCTAAAAGTTTCTATCAGAGTTTCTATCTGCTTTTTAGGTGTGGCACCTCTACGTGTGAGGATATGGTGGGAAGGTGAGGTCATATTTGGGCCGCTGATTGCGGCGTCGTTTCCAGCGTGCTCCAAGTGTTTGAGCTCCAGTGTGTTGCTGGTATTCTTGGCCAGCAGTCCTATTTCTTTCCTCATTTCTAATCGGTATTTATGTATTTCCTTTTGCATTGCTTTGTCACCATACTCCCCACTACATAAATCAGATTTTAGGTACTCGAAAAATGAGGTCTGGTGCGAACCTCTGTTCCATTGTGCCCATTTGAAGGCGGTTTTTGCTACCCATGTGCCACAGTTATATGTATATGTTTGAAATGTATCCTTGCTAATGGTAATTGTGGATTCCTTATATTCTGTAATGGTTATGAAAAATTTCAGCCAGGTTTTGAGTGCTACCTCAATCATATTAATGGTTTCTCTTTCGGCTTTATCTCCAAAGGGGTCATATATGTAAGCTTCTATTTTCCCGGATGATGATAAGCGGATCATTATAAGACGCCAATGTATATTGTCACACACGCCTATTTGTGTGTGACCATATTTCTTGAGTCTGCTATTAATAAGTTGTGTGAGTTTTTGGTCCTCCCCTGTCATCTTTAGCATCATGTCTGTGAGGTCCATAGGGGCTATGGTACTCAGGTCCCGTATTTTCATTGCATCACCAACATGAGTTGCATTTAACCACCCCTTTTCTGAAAAAAGTGATTCCGTGGCCATTTTAGTTTCATCTACTGCATTATCTTCGGTGCTTGCTCCACCGCTTAACATCTGCTCAGGTTCAGGCATATTATGTTGTTTGGTATCGTTACCCTTCTTGTGGTGGGTTTTATGTTTCATTATTCTTAGAGGTGATTTCATTTTTGATTTCTTAGTATTTTGGGTCCGTGTCCTCTCCCAAAGCCATGCCATTTTGGGGTTTTGAATCATGTATTTCAAGGCGCTCTTGCTTATCCTTTTGCAGGCTTTAGGTCTCTTGTGGGCTAGGTGTATTATGACTCTAGGTCCCGGGAAATATTGTTTAGGGTTCAACTTCATTTTGTTGAGTCCCGCCATTAAATGAAAAAACATGATAGTGGGCCCGTAAGTGGTTGTTTGCAGTTCCGCTCGTGTTTTAATAATATTTTCCTCACATCTCAAGAGGTGTCTCATTATGTAATATGTCATAATTATGCTGCCGCTTATGTCTTTATCTATTTTTATTTCCATTTAAAATATATTTCGGACCGTGCTGGGCTTTCTATAAGATACATATCTTGTGTTAAGTTAGCAGCCCGTATTTTGAGGTAAAAGTGCCGTGTTAAGTTAACACATATGTGTGTTAAGTTGACATATATATGCCTTAAGTTAACAGGCTGCCGAGTTCGGTTTGAGGACTGTTTTCTTAAGCTATCAGTGGTGTATATTATGCTAACAAACTGAATTGTCACACTACCAAACCGGCATTTATTGGTGGCATAGGAACTAGTTAAGTTACTAACTTGTTTAGTGACTTCTACGTATCTGTTTGAAAGGTTTAGTCTTCTATGTATCAGTCTGACAGTGCGCACCTTGCTTCCCCCATTCCCGTGGCTTCTGAGCATTATTGTGCTCTCCGTGTTACGCGTTACACCCACTTGTTGCCTCCCCTCAGATACCATATCGTTTATTTGGGCATTCCTCTTTCGCACATAGTTTCGTATATGTCCTCGGGTCCCCTCCCTAAAATTTTTTGGTTCTAGGCTCTTTTTTGCAAAATTTCGATTTTTAGCGAATTGTGCCTCATGCAATTCGCTTCTGGTCCAAGGTTGTCCGTTTTCCTTTATTTTTTCCCTACTATCCCTTATTGTCATATATAAGCGTTGTGTGAAATATTTTCGCCAAATTTTACTCCTACGCACCTCTACCCGTCCCATATTCCCTAGGTATCGACTCGGGAGGTTAGGGTTTCCTATTATTTTGGTGCTTATAGCCGCCTTTCCCCCTAGAATCATATGTTCGTGCCCCCGGGTCTCTCGTAATAAGTCATTTCCATGGTCAGCATGCATCCTGACCCGCCAGTTTATACTTGTTTTCAGCATATCATTGTTTCCCTTGTTACGCGTTACAACCATGTGTTGTCTTCTCTCGGTTGTAATATCTCTTAATTGGGTCTCATGCTTTTGTATGCAGTTTCGTACATACCCTCGGGTTATTTCCCCCAAATATTTCAGTACTATGCCCTTTTGTATGAAATTTCGATTCTTTACGAATAGCACATAACACAATTCGCTAAAGTTCCAAGGTTGGCTGTTCTTATTTATTTTCCCCATACTTGTTTGTGCCACCTTTTCTGGCCACTGTGTGAAGTGTTTTTGTGTAATTTTGCCCTCATGTGTCTTTATCCCCCCCTTTCCCTTTAGGTATCACTTGAACAAAGAATCCCCTAAATTTCCCTAAAGTTTCCCTAAAGTTTCCCTAAAGTTTTACTAAAATCTCCTAAATATGACATTATGACACATACTTAAGTATAAACCTTACTGTATGTAAACATTGGGTCCTCCTAAAGCTGGGTAAATAGTGATTGGACAAGGTAAATATATATATCCGTATAAATCAAGTTTTAGGGAAATGACATAATATAAAACCGCTGTCATATTTAGGAAATCTGAGGCATACTGCTTTGTTATTGGCTAGATATTTAGGAAACCATAGGCACATTGCACTGCTATTGGCTAGATATTTAGGAAAACCTAATATACTGCTATTTTATTGGTCCAATATTTAGGAAACCATAGGAACGGTGCACTGCTATTGGCTAGATATTTAGGAAAACCTAATATACTGCAATTTTACTGGTCCAATATTTAGGAAACCATAGGAACGGTGCACTGCTATTGGCTAGATATCTAGGAATCCCTAATTTGCAGCTATTTCATTGGTCCAGTATTTAGGAAACCATAGGCACGGTGCACTGCTATTGGCTAGATATATAGGAAACCCTAATTTGCAGCTCTGCCATTGGTGCATACTGTATGAGAAAGTCCTTCACTGGCTCCACACACGTGCTCCTCTACATTTGCTACTAAGGCTATTGGGCAATACTTCAGAGAAGGTTTGCTCAACTTACTGGACGATGTTGGAAGCTGGCTGCGCTGGGTATGATAAGGTGAATCCGGTGGTCCCATTAGTAACTGCCTGTGCGTATTTGATGATACAGGTGCATGACGTGGTAGTGCTGACTGCCAGGGCGATCAAGAAACATGGCTTTCGTGAGGATGGCGGCACATGGAACGATGAGCTCTACACCGTTCTGTTTGTCCACCACCGTTACCCCTTGCTTTGCGTAGTACTCGTCTTCGACTTCTCTGTATGCAACGACCCGTGCTAGGCGACACACCACCCGCTGTGTTGCAGAGTTTCTCACAAGGTAGTATGCAAGAATTTGTGCGTAAGGGTAGCCTGCTGGCAGACCTAGCTCGCCAAACCCACTGACGGTACCAGAGAGAGACACGTGGTAGGAGATTCGCTTGGTGGTTCGCATGTATTGGGAAGAAAACATCACCTCCTTGTCTAGGGACATCCTGAGGTAGACCATGATTTCATAATCCCCAGGCATTACATTCGTGTAAGTTGACACCAGACCATCAAGTTGCAGGCGAAGGTTGCATGAAAGAGTTGTGGGAGATAGGTGCCTCCCTGCGCCCAGAAAATAGCAGGGCGCATCCTCATCTTCTGCCGCGGGATCCGTTGCACGGCTGACAGCGATCTTGCCAAATAACTTTGCCGCCAAGACATCCAACTTGCGCAAGTTTGGATATCTGTAACAGTAGTCATCTAGGGCATCGTCCTCACATATAGAATTCACGAGAGCTTCCACAGGTCGGTTTTTCACGTGCGTGTCCTTTGCCACACCCTTTAGACGCTGGATGGCACGCTCCACCCACATCTCCATGGCGGCACCAACCTCACCCAAATAGTGTTCTTGCCGAAACAGGTACACCACTGCCAGCCTCAAGTTGTATGTCAGCAGCTTCATTATACGTGTGTTTTCCAGGATATTTGCGTGCTCCCGGAGGTGTTCGCGTGCTGCGACTCTAGCTGCTTCCACGTCCGCAGTAGTCCACCCAGTGTGCGTGCCCGAAGCTCGCACATAGTGCAGCACGGCTCGGCGAAGGTGCTGCCAGGCATCCTCCATCGCCATATTCCATTTTGCGAGTTGATCACCGATCACCAATGGGCTGAAGTAGACGACCCAGTTCAGGACATCCTCCATTGTGTACATGCCTGTCACTCAGGATCAAACTAGGTGCTTTAGTATAAGACATTCTACGCATAGGTCTCCTAACGCCTCTCATAGCAAGCTCAACAACGGAAACTGCATCAAGAAGTGGCACACGTCCCTGCTCTGCCTACTTCGTACACTCACCGAAATACTGCACTATATCGTTGTACTTGCGTATGACGTCGTGCGGAGGTTTCACGAGCTTCGCCCGAGCTTGCATTTCGTCCTGAATCGTCTTAGGCAAAGTTAAGGTTGAGTCGGGTACCCCTGTCACTTTGCCCAACAGCAGCTTCCAAAATCTCTTCACCACCCCGTATAAGACGCAGTGGCCGAAGGGGACGGCGTAACCATGCATGGGGTCGAAGTATGGGATTCGCTCGAGCGCGCCACGCCCGTGCCGTCCAGTAGATTGCGGGGATTCCCCTCCATGAATGGTTCTCGAAACCAACGCTGCATGCCCCTCTTTAGAAAGCATGAGCAGCTGTTCATCGGCATATACCTCAGGTTTTCCCTGCACTGTTGTCATTTGTAGTTTGACCGGCTTGGCATACCCCTTGAAATACATTCCCTTCCCGCCGGGGCCGCTCGTCCCTTCGAAAAGGCTGTACGCATCCGCCCGGTAGCTGCCGACTCCCATGAACTGCCCCATTGTGATCCGCATCACCGAATCCGCATGCACCATTCCTAAGAATACTTTCAACGTGTAAGTCCTTTTGAGGAAACTGTCGTACACGTCAAATCCCGTCGCAAGGCGTTGCATATCCCTTTCAAATTGCCCCCATATCACAAGAGGGTTCTTCTCCTTCTGCCGAGGGCCGCGTGTGATCCACAGATTCCGATGCCACTTGTCACGTTGCCGAGCCTGCAAGCATCCAGTTTGGGTTTGCTTACACATACATGCGATGAACATGATTGCTAATGCACTGTTCCACACATGAATCATGGAATCTACTCGCACACATGAATCCATCCTGTGGTTCTGTGTGTGTGTGTGTGCGTCTCACTGTATTGCCTACATTCAAGCTTTGTCACCCCATAGGCCAACCAACGCGTCACTGCATCGACATTCTGATTGGGCGTACCGTGATATGCAGATCATCGCACTTAAGCACACCAACGCCCATGGAGTATGACCTGCTCGCAATAAAAACATTTCTCACTATATTTACACAAAGGAACAGTGAAATCAGTACACTACAGCAACTGTGCCGGCCGATGTCGCACCCGATGTCAGAGACCCATAATTGGGCGTCGTCCGCCCCGGGCGAGATTACCATCGAGCGGTGCTCCGCGTACTCCACACCTGGATCCCCCCCTGCGGAGGAGGATCTTCAGCTGTAAACGATGACGGCGATAGCAAGGCACCTCCTGTGACGTGATCAATGTGTTTGGCCAGCGCTGCCGTCCAGAAGTCACGTCCAGTGCGGGCATCCCGCCGGGCCCGTAGCTTGCAGAACTCCGGGTCACGCATCCAACGTCGTATAGTGCGCTCCGGTGCAAAGTAATAATACCAATCCCGTGGACGGATCTCCTCTCCATGCACGGTGCGTATCACCTCGAACCGTTTCTCCTTGCACGTACGCAGCGCGACACCCTCAGAGTCCTTTTCTAGTACGGTGTCACAGGTTTGGTTCTTGTCCCAAGAGCTTGGATCCTCGCCTGGGGGATAATGTCGGCACCAATTCACGCATACATGCACCGCGTGGTCCATGTGCGACCTGGTGTTCAAAAACTTCCTCATTCTATACAGACTTCGAGGAAGATTGCACTTTCCGGGTCCCCCCATAAGCATGATCATGACCGTCAAAAACCTATCAAATGATGGCCTCGACCAATTCAGCGCCCTTCGCAGCTCCATAAAGTAGCAGACCGCCTCACCCACTGTCAAGCAGTCGGCCTCCGTATCCCCCACAAATAAGGGGTCACCGGCCGCCGCGTTGAAGTTAAGCTCCGTTTTTTCAGGCAGCAATGCCTCCAGCTCCCAGGCGGCATCGCTCCACAGATCTTCTTCCTGGCAGTTGTGTTCTTGGAATATCTACATCCAATGGCAAGTGAACACCAAATGGTCGTCAGTATCAGGAAGCGAGTAGTCTTAAACTAACAGCGTGGCACATCGATCGGTGGCCATGGGGGCCTGGCAACTACCTGCTGGAATATACTTGTGACCTCGTCCTCTGGATCCGGGGCGTCCTCAGCTGCATCTAGCAGTTTCTGCACACTTATTCCATGGTCCTCCTCGTCCGACTCCTCCTCAAGGTTGTCCATTAGACAAATTCGGCCTTTCGCCAGCTCCTCGTCGAAGAAGACCTCCACGTTAGGAGGGAGTCCATGTACTTCACAATCGCTGTTTGCTGACGGGTTAGCTTCCCCAAAAGCATTGCTGGTAACACCATTCCCCAAAAGCATTGGCTGCAAGATCACACGATACCGATTGTCTATGGTCCCCCCATGTTCCGTTAGCCAGGATTTAATCACCGCCAGCACTTCTTTTTCGCCAGCCGGTATAGGGCCTCGACATTCTGCAGGTAGTTCACGCACCGCACGCATTGTGCTTCGTATGCTGGTGTGAGCTTCTTGGCTCCGCTGCACAATCAGCATGAGCTCGTCCTCCGTGAACATCACCGATGCCCAGCACTCCTGTTTTCCTGCGCAGATGCCACACCTCAACATGGTTCCATGATACATTAGGTACATCCTGGTGCAGAATGCACTCCTGGTCCACCCCGTTGGTGTGCCCCGGCGACCCCTGGTGCTGATGCAGTAACCGTGGCGTGAGTTTGTGGGCTCCATCGAGCCACGAGCAACGGATGTGACATTCAGGCGACTCTCGAACTGTTTGCCTGTATTTGCAATCAATGTGCCCCGCTCCATTAGAGCACTGTCAGCACTTACTATTTCACAATTCCAGTTATATTAAAAAAAGGCAGGAAGGTCCAAACGTTGTCCTTACTATTCACAAACAAAAACTTGAGTCTACAGGTTCCCACTTCTGCTGAAGGCGGGCTCCTTCCCCACGGATTGGTAAGCACTTTGCGGTGTATTCATTCTGCCCTGGCATAACTATGATTGCCTGCTACTTCTTACGTACAGCAGGCAGCATATGAGGAAGGCACGGCGTCAAGGTGCGTCCAATATAAACTACTGCCAACTGTTCACACTGCTCCAGGCCAGACGCCTTCCTTATCTTTCCGCACAGGGCTATGGCGTCCAAAATTGCCGCGTGCGCAGCGCTGGAATCCGGTCCATGCCGAAGTGACCACGGCACTCTGCCGCGGTCAACACGCCGCGTTCCAAACCAGCCTCGTCCCTCCACGCAACCTCGTAGTTCCGTTTCACCGAGATAGCAGGAACGACTTTCATTTGCATGCCAACCAGCTCCTCGAACGTCCAAGACTCAACCTTAAAGTCGCCGTGGAAAATACTGTAGTCGAACCTTGCCAGTGGCTCCACCCTGCCATCTTCATCTCCGTCGTCCGCCGCTACTAGGTGGCATCGCATTATCTCAGGAAATCCCATCCTGCGCCATTGTGCTGCTGCGCCGATGGTCTCGTGTTCAATCACCGTTTTCCCCACGTGGAGATCAACCTCTCGCTCGGTACCGTGCATATCGTTCACCACCGCCCCGAAATAGTCACCAAACGTGGCATGCGAATCGGTCTCGAAAGCTTCGATTGCCTCATCGGTGTGCACTTTTACCATACACTTACGTTTTGCCGTCGCGGTCATCGACATTCTCTTCGTGAGTAGCCCCCTTCCGGTTCGGATCACCTTGCACATGTCATCCTCGTCGTCATCGGCATCCTCCGCCATGCTTTGCACCGTTCGAGCTGCACGATTGGGGCGCGGTGCAACAGATGCTGTCGCTTTCTGCGTGTTCGCCTGAGACACACTCAATTTGAAAGCAGCTTTCAGACTCGGACACTTCTTGGCGCGTTTTCGCAGGTCCTTAGTCCACTGCTCCCGCAACTCCCCCAGAGCCTCCTGCTGCCATCCTTCCGTTCCATTTTGCGTTCCAAGTAGTTTATACCCGGGCATCGGTACCACCTCGAAGACGGCCTGGGCTGTCATGGGAACTCGTTTCCGAGTCTCCCGCGCTACGCGCTGCACGTGCTCAATCAATACCTTTTCATCCAACTGTTGAACTTGCGTGACTAGCACCTGCTTTTCCCGCATCAAGTCCTCGTATGCTGTTGGAACCATACCGAATGCTACGCTCAGCCTGCGCTTGTTGCCTGACACCGCAATAAGCAAACCCGCCCCCAGCGCTTCCTCAACGCTCCGTCGGCGATGCAGGTACATTTGCAGGTATGCATCCATGTATGTGTACATGCCAAGGGCACACATGGATAGGGCACCTACCAGCAATCTTCATCAGCCTCTGCTCTTCATATTCCGTCACCTCCGGTGCCCTTGCTTTCGGTCGCGGCACGGTTGCCTTTAGTGGCACTCCTGGTTCCGAGCGCGCTCCTGGGCTCCCCCGATGCGGTGCCCTGGCATCCTTTGGTGCTGGTGCAGTAACCGTGGCGGCAGTTCGTGGGCTCCGTCGAGGCACAGTAGCCGGTTGTGGCGCTCCTGCAGTGGCTGGGCTCCCCCGTTGCGGAGTCCTGGCCACCTCTGGTGCTGCGGGTATACTAACCGTGGCGTGATTTCGTGGGCTCCGCCGAGGCACGGTTGCCGTTAGTGGCGCTCCTGCTGCGGGGCGTACGCCTGGGCTCCCCCTTTGCGGAGTCCTGGCCACCTCTGGTCCTGCGGGTATACTAACCGTGGCGTGATTTCGTGGGCTCCGCCGAGGCTCGGTTGCCGTTAGTGGCGCTCCTGCTGCGGGGCGTACGCCTGGGCTCGCCAGTGGTGGTGTCCCAACAACCTCTGTTGCACATGCAGTAAGGGAAATTACCAAGTCCGGGCGTTTTTTCTGGGATTCTTTGTTGAATGCGTTCACCGCCTGGATGTCACGGTTTTGACGCATTTCGATTGTGGTGCCCTTTGGGCCCAGATTACGCCGGTTGTTCAGACGTCGAATGATCTTCGTTTTTGCAGTGGCTTCATCCAGCTCGGGATGCAGCTCTCGCAGCGTTTTCACGCACATGTCGAAACGCTCTTGGGCCGCGGCGTTGTTTGCCCAATACTTACTCGTGGTTTTGTCCACAATCTGCTTAGCCTCCACGTCGTATGCCACGGGGCATTTCCGTATAACACTTTCAACTTTCATATGTGGACCACCTCCCTTTCTCACACGGTTTTTTCCTGATTCGAGCACCAGTGCGTGAACATCAGGGTATTCGTAAGATCATCAGGGGATCATTGGGAGTGAGAAGAGGGGGCTTCTTCACAGGTTGTGCACAACATGGGGCCAAAGGCATCGCATGAAAGCAACGGGTACCTTTTACTGCATTTGGTTTGGCTCCCTCCGCCGGCAGCGTACAAGACGCTGCGGAAATGTCACCGCTCTCGGTCTGCTGCGGCGGTTCCGTCTCCGCCGCGCTCGTTCGTGGAATATGGCTTGGGGCAAAGTGCACATGCCGGGTTAGGGGCACAACCCCAGGTCGATGCCCATAATCCATTGTACCCTGCGAGGCCCCATCACGTGCCCAAAAATTTACATACTATGTACAAATACGTAGTACGCAGGCCGTATCATATAACATGTCGAAATGTTCGTGTTAACTATTTCTAATTATGCTATATATTTCTAATAATAATTAGTAGAAATGTATACTATTTGTAAACACGTAGTACGCAGGCCATATCATATGGCAAAACACCAGGTTTGGGATACTTCTGATGGGATGAACATGATCGACGTGAGCGTGAGTGATGATCGAAGGGAAATTGTCGCGTGTCTTGCAAACAAGCTATAAATTCAAATAGCAGGGGTGGACCCTAAAGAACACAAATTTTTAGCCGATGCGCAGCGATGCCAAGACTCATGAAACGAAAACGAATCGTGAACGGAAAACTGTCATCGCAAACGAATCGTCATCGGTAATCCGGTATGCACGCTTGCATGATGACTTACATGGCCAACACGATCAATTACGGCCTAATGGAGATCTTGATCGATTGTGCTAGTATAATATGTATCTATATACACATTGCTAATATAATATGTAAATATATTTGTTGTAACTAAAATATAATAACTATACCGAGATGTTCTTAATGAAGTCGGCAGAATCTAACACCACTGCACACCGATGCAGGAGATCCATGTGTCCGTCTAGCGTGGCAGCCAAGTTACTCGGCTCAATGTTGTGCAGGGTCCTATATGACACACATGCGTCTTCCACGATGATAACACTGTATCCCAATTGCCACGCCGCAAGGGTCGTGTGCAGCACACACTGTGAGACATACGCCCCCATGATAACAATTGCTGATGGTGTTGGGTGTTGAGAAGACACCGCATCTCGCACGTTTCTATAGCAGGACTCGTGAGACATGGATATGTTTTCCGAGTCGAACGCATTCATGTTCCCACACAGAAAGGCGTGGTTCCGTAGTTCGTCAGCTGAATGTGGCCCAAGGTCTGTCAGAAAATCGTCGGACTCTGGCGGAATTCCGGTGTGAGCGACACCGGCTGAAGAGGTCAAGTATCCTCTTCCATCATCAAAAAATGCATCTGTGGCGGCCTGCGTTTGCCATGGCCGATACCACTGTGTCCAATTGATAGGGATGTTGGCATGGCGACAGGCAGTCAAAACTTTCTGAATCGTTTGTCGGTGTTCTGGTTTGAAGTCCGCGCCATGCGCAGCCTGAGCATCCAGGACGAGCACTGACAGGCAACGGGGATCTGCGTTGCCACTGCTGGAAGAAACGCCCTGGATATGCAACATTTGATACCCGGGGTGCTGGTGTGGAACCGGACGTGACCCGCATTTGGGAGTACGGCCACGCGATAGATCGCAGTCCTTTACGGCATACACAGTTCCACGGTGGTGGCGCAACGGAAATGACAGTACTGGAAAGAGCCAGACCCGCTTGGCTGGAACCACGAACCATGCGTAGAAGTGATGCGGGGCGCTGAAATCGTCCCTTCTAGAATCGACTTCTAACACGGATACCAGGCTGTGACCGGCGAAAGCCTCATCCAGCACCCGCTGTTGGTGGTGATCATGCTTGCGGAGGTGGGTGTCGTTATCAATGAGGAACTGCATTGCAGCCTCTTTCGAAGGACGGTCCCCGGGCAGGCCCTCCTTGGCGGTCTTCGCCTGCCACAGTGCTTCCAGTAGGCAGATTGTCCGGACGGTGTTCAAGTCTAGGACATGCAGACCCTCCGGAATGCCCGGACAGACAAACCCGACATGGTATCGGAAGGTAGGCATCAGCTTTCGGTAGACCACCTTCCCCTTGAGCGCGGCAAGGCTGTCATCAGGGCAGACCCAATCAGGTTGAGCCGGGATGAACGAGCTTCGCACGACATTCACCTGACCAGCAGAACCCAAGTTGTGTAACCAGTAAGGTTATCGGCTATGGGTTATCTGTACCAAATACGAGAACACGCACCACGCAGAACATTGCACAGAGTGACTATGACCACACTTTAATCAACAGTTGCTCACAACACGGGCATTACCACAACCAAGACTTTCGGCCAGACGGTAATATATTGTATACAGGGACACTTATTATTACAAACTACCGCGCTACACACACTGATTATTATTTACAGAGGGTTAAAATGTCCAGGGACTAAACGCTCGTGGGGATCGACTCCTTTCCCCACAGAACACTTTTGTATCCGAGAGGCGCTGAACGTTGAGTGTAACTTGGAGGCAGTCGGTCTTTTTGCAGGATTGAAGTCGAAACACGAATTCACGAGCATGGTGAGCTGTTTGGAAACTCTACTATCTTCTTTCCAAGGCGAAAATTTTCTGTTGTTGTCAAGCTGGCTGTTAGCCAACTGCAGCATGTCCTTCCAGGAAAGGCGACTGGCCATGAGTATTTGCATAGCGAGCCCGCCACACGCCCAGATGTCGCTGTGAGTGGTTTTGTTTGCAAATGATGACTCTGGAGCTGTATGAGAGGGCTGCCATGTTGCGGAAGGCAAGCTTACTGGGGGAAGCGGTGCCATTGAATCAGTGCGGTGGAAACGGGCCAACCCAAAGTCTATGAGTTTGAGACTGTGTCCACCAACATCGGGCAGATTTTCTTGCACAAGCACGTTGTTACCTTTCAGGTCCCCGTGCACGATTCCCGCGGCATGGAGGTCTGAAATGCCGCGAAACAAATCGATGACCATCCCAGATGGCGCATCGCCTGGATTGGTATGCCTGATCCGCGGGAAGTAAGGAAATCGGCGAGGGTCTCCCCGCCATATTTCATGACGAGGAACGCGGAGTGATCATGACAAATTTGGGCTCCGTATCCTAAACAGGGAACGACGGTTGTGGGAGCCGCGAAATGGGCCACGGTGTTCATATACAACTCCACCGCACAGTGCCGCAGGCGACGGTGGAGGGCAGGGTCGGTGAAGTCCTTCAGAACGGCCCTCTCGGTTTTGTCAAGGGTGCAGTGTAGAAGGACGCTTCCGTAGGAGCCTTGTCCTGTAGCTTGGCTGTCCTGAGGAGCGCGGTACGTGACTACTTGCTGGCGTGAGACTCTTGGCACTCCACACTGTTTAGCAATTTTGTCAAGATTGCTGAGGCATGCATCCGGATTTCCACTCAGAAACCGTTTTGAAAGGGATTCCACCGATAGGTCGTGATGGAAACCAGGAAACTGCAGAGGTGTGTTGAGGTGGTGGTGGGGTGCGGCATGAATATCTTGCGCTGCCGCCTGGGAAAGCATCGCCTTTCGCTGGCGGTGTGCAGATCGGCGCCTAGCTGATCTTGAGGAATTTGGATTTGCTTGTGGGTTTGGGTGTGCAAGCTACGGCACAGAGAACACCAAATATACGGTGAGAAACAGTCGGACAACGGACCCCCGGACGGAAGAGGGGGTGATGGGCAAGCATGAGGAATGAGACGCAGCTATGAGGGGATGAGGGGAAATGATTGACGAGCCAGAAGACATGCCTGTGGGTAACACACGCAAGCATTGGCTGCAAGTCGGATGAATGAATGTCCACCGCACCCATGATGAAGGGTGGGGAGAGCGACGAGCCAGAAGACATGCCTGTGGGTAACACACGCAAGCATTGGCTGCAAGTCGGATGAATGAATGTCCACCGCACCCATGATGAAGGGTGGGGAGAGCGACGAGCCAGAAGACATGCCTGTGGGTAACACACGCAAGCATTGGCTGCAAGTCGGATGAATGAATGTCCACCGCACCCATGATGAAGGGTGGGGAGAGCGACGAGCCAGAAGACATGCCTGTGGGTAACACACGCAAGCATTGGCTGCAAGTCGGATGAATGAATGTCCACCACACCACAGAATTGGCTCAATCATGTGGGCACCACCGGAACCTATCTATCCACCCTCCAGTCCCCTCTTCCACTCGTTGCCCGTCCCGCCCGGGAGCTTTCTGCACCAGTATGGCGCGAACCAAGGGGTGCAGAATTGGCTCAAACCTGTGGGCACCACCGGAACCTATCTATCCACCCTCTAGTCCCCTCTTCCACTCGTTGCCCGTCCCGCCCGGGAGCTTTCTGCACCAGTATGGCGCGAACCAAGGGGTGCAGAATTGGCTCAAACCTGTGGGCACCACCCAACCTTGTCCACCCCACCATATCCACCCTCTCCCTCCCACGACACTTTGTCCCGCCCGGGAGCATTCTGCACGAGTATGGCGCGAACCAAGGGGTGCAGAATTGGCTCAAACCTGTGGGCACCACCGGAACCTATCTATCCACCCTCCAGTTCCCTCTTCCACTCGTTGCCCGTCCCGCCCGGGAGCTTTCTGCACCAGTATGGCGCGAACCAAGGGGTGCAGAATTGGCTCAAACCTGTGGGCACCACCCAACCTTGTCCACCCCACCATATCCACCCTCTCCCTCCCACGACACTTTGTCCCGCCCATGAGCATTCTGCACGAGTATGGCGCGAACCAAGGGGTGCAGAATTGGCTCAAACCTGTGGGCACCACCCAACCTTGTCCACCCCACCATATCCACCCTCTCCCTCCCACGACACTTTGTCCCGCCCATGAGCATTCTGCACGAGTATGGCGCGAACCAAGGGGTGCAGAATTGGCTCAATCATGTGGGCACCACACAACCGTATCCACCCCACCATATCCACCCTCTCTCCCTCCCACGACACTTTGTCCCGCCCATGAGCTTTGTGCACCAGTATGAGGGGATGAGGGGAAACGAGCGACGAGCCAGAAGACATGCCTGTGGGTAACACACGCAAGCATTGGCTGCAAGTCGGATGAATGAATGTCCACCACACCACATGATGAAGGGAGGGAGTTGGGGGATGATGAAGGGAGTGAGTAAGGGGGTGATGAAGGGAGGGAGTGGGCTAAATACGACGGGAGTGAATGGGTTCATGTTGAAGGGAGTGCGTGCTGACAGCTGTGCAATAGTTTTGCACAGCTCGCAGCGCTACTCAGGTGAGGGGTGAAGTTCCGGGATGCGGCAATCGACAACCGGATGGTGCCCGTGTTTGAGGCAGTTATGGCTCTAGATGTGGTGCTGCGGCACACGAGGGGTATCACTCCTAACTTCCTCAGCTACCAGACCAAGCTCTTCCCGCCACAACACAGCATGCTGGGGATGGCAGATGGTGGAGAGGTGCGCTCCGCCATGCATCTTGGGTGGGCTCGGGCCTGAAAGCAAGGGGGAGGGTGGGCAAGCAAGCGAGGAATAAGAAGGCCTGGGCCCTACCGGGTCTTGGTGCGCCTGGTTCTCCGTGGACTGGGGATTCACACCCCCAGCTGCCGCAGCAGCTGCTCCGGCAGCAGCTGCTGGATTCCCAGCGGCTCCGGCAGCAGCGGGCACTGTCACCGCTGTACGACTCGCCTGCGAATCACACATAGGGTACATGGGTGCATAGGGTACATGGGAGGGTTGTACACTAGCGATGATGGATGACAACAAATCCGGTGATGGATGCTGTGAGGGTAGCCAGCAAATAGCGACGGTGATGGATGCTGTGAGGTTAGCCAGCAAATAGCGACAGTGATGGATGCTGTGAGGTTAGCCAGCAAATAGCGACGGCGATGGATGCTGTGAGGTTAGCCAGCAAATAG
>LGRX02026164.1:0-37567 GCA_001247695.2 Cymbomonas tetramitiformis | reverse complement strand
TATTTCATTGGTCCAGTATTTAGGAAACCATAGGCACGGTGCACTGCTATTGGCTAGATATATAGGAAACCCTAATTTGCAGCTCTGCCATTGGTGCATACCGTATGAGAAAGTCCTTCACTGGCTCCACACACGTGCTCCTCTACATTTGCTACTAAGGCTATTGGGCAATACTTCAGAGAAGGTTTGCTCAACTTACTGGACGATGTTGGAAGCTGGCTGCGCTGGGTATGATAAGGTGAATCCGGTGGTCCCATTAGTAACTGCCTGTGCGTATTTGATGATACAGGTGCATGACGTGGTAGTGCTGACTGCCAGGGCGATCAAGAAACATGGCTTTCGTGAGGATGGCGGCACATGGAACGATGAGCTCTACACCGTTCTGTTTGTCCACCACCGTTACCCCTTGCTTTGCGTAGTACTCGTCTTCGACTTCTCTGTATGCAACGACCCGTGCTAGGCGACACACCACCCGCTGTGTTGCAGAGTTTCTCACAAGGTAGTATGCAAGAATTTGTGCGTAAGGGTAGCCTGCTGGCAGACCTAGCTCGCCAAACCCACTGACGGTACCAGAGAGAGACACGTGGTAGGAGATTCGCTTGGTGGTTCGCATGTATTGGGAAGAAAACATCACCTCCTTGTCTAGGGACATCCTGAGGTAGACCATGATTTCATAATCCCCAGGCATTACATTCGTGTAAGTTGACACCAGACCATCAAGTTGCAGGCGAAGGTTGCATGAAAGAGTTGTGGGAGATAGGGGCCTCCCTGCGCCCAGAAAATAGCAGGGCGCATCCTCATCTTCTGCCGCGGGATCCGTTGCACGGCTGACAGCGATCTTGCCAAATAACTTTGCCGCCAAGACATCCAACTTGCGCAAGTTTGGATATCTGTAACAGTAGTCATCTAGGGCATCGTCCTCACATATAGAATTCACGAGAGCTTCCACAGGTCGGTTTTTCACGTGCGT
Source organism: Cymbomonas tetramitiformis (assembly GCA_001247695.2). Classification (NCBI taxonomy): domain Eukaryota; kingdom Viridiplantae; phylum Chlorophyta; class Pyramimonadophyceae; order Pyramimonadales; family Pyramimonadaceae; genus Cymbomonas; species Cymbomonas tetramitiformis. The sequence goes on along the minus strand of LGRX02026164.1, from coordinate 36,597 downwards.
GTCCTTTGCCACACCCTTTAGACGCTGGATGGCACGCTCCACCCACATCTCCATGGCGGCACCAACCTCACCCAAATAGTGTTCTTGCCGAAACAGGTACACCACTGCCAGCCTCAAGTTGTATGTCAGCAGCTTCATTATACCTGTGTTTTCCAGGATATTTGCGTGCTCCCGGAGGTGTTCGCGTGCTGCGACTCTAGCTGCTTCCACGTCCGCAGTAGTCCACCCAGTGTGCGTGCCCGAAGCTCGCACATAGTGCAGCACGGCTCGGCGAAGGTGCTGCCAGGCATCCTCCATCGCCATATTCCATTTTGCGAGTTGATCACCGATCACCAATGGGCTGAAGTAGACGACCCAGTTCAGGACATCCTCCATTGTGTACATGCCTGTCACTCAGGATCAAACTAGGTGCTTTAGTATAAGACATTCTACGCATAGGTCTCCTAACGCCTCTCATAGCAAGCTCAACAACGGAAACTGCATCAAGAAGTGGCACACGTCCCTGCTCTGCCTACTTCGTACACTCACCGAAATACTGCACTATATCGTTGTACTTGCGTATGACGTCGTGCGGAGGTTTCACGAGCTTCGCCCGAGCTTGCATTTCGTCCTGAATCGTCTTAGGCAAAGTTAAGGTTGAGTCGGGTACCCCTGTCACTTTGCCCATCAGCAGCTTCCAAAATCTCTTCACCACCCCGTATAAGACGCAGTGGCCGAAGGGGACGGCGTAACCATGCATGGGGTCGAAGTATGGGATTCGCTCGAGCGCGCCACGCCCGTGCCGTCCAGTAGATTGCGGGGATTCCCCTCCATGAATGGTTCTCGAAACCAACGCTGCATGCCCCTCTTTAGAAAGCATGAGCAGCTGTTCATCGGCATATACCTCAGGTTTTCCCTGCACTGTTGTCATTTGTAGTTTGACCGGCTTGGCATACCCCTTGAAATACATTCCCTTCCCGCCGGGGCCGCTCGTCCCTTCGAAAAGGCTGTACGCATCCGCCCGGTAGCTGCCGACTCCCATGAACTGCCCCATTGTGATCCGCATCACCGAATCCGCATGCACCATTCCTAAGAATACTTTCAACGTGTAAGTCCTTTTGAGGAAACTGTCGTACACGTCAAATCCCGTCGCAAGGCGTTGCATATCCCTTTCAAATTGCCCCCATATCACAAGAGGGTTCTTCTCCTTCTGCCGAGGGCCGCGTGTGATCCACAGATTCCGATGCCACTTGTCACGTTGCCGAGCCTGCAAGCATCCAGTTTGGGTTTGCTTACACATACATGCGATGAACATGATTGCTAATGCACTGTTCCACACATGAATCATGGAATCTACTCGCACACATGAATCCATCCTGTGGTTCTGTGTGTGTGTGTGTGTGTGTGTGCGTCTCACTGTATTGCCTACATTCAAGCTTTGTCACCCCATAGGCCAACCAACGCGTCACTGCATCGACATTCTGATTGGGCGTACCGTGATATGCAGATCATCGCACTTAAGCACACCAACGCCCATGGAGTATGACCTGCTCGCAATAAAAACATTTCTCACTATATTTACACAAAGGAACAGTGAAATCAGTACACTACAGCAACTGTGCCGGCCGATGTCGCACCCGATGTCAGAGACCCATAATTGGGCGTCGTCCGCCCCGGGCGAGATTACCATCGAGCGGTGCTCCGCGTACTCCACACCTGGATCCCCCCCCCTGCGGAGGAGGATCTTCAGCTGTAAACGATGACGGCGATAGCAAGGCACCTCCTGTGACGTGATCAATGTGTTTGGCCAGCGCTGCCGTCCAGAAGTCACGTCCAGTGCGGGCATCCCGCCGGGCCCGTAGCTTGCAGAACTCCGGGTCACGCATCCAACGTCGTATAGTGCGCTCCGGTGCAAAGTAATAATACCAATCCCGTGGACGGATCTCCTCTCCATGCACGGTGCGTATCACCTCGAACCGTTTCTCCTTGCACGTACGCAGCGCGCCACCCTCAGAGTCCTTTTCTAGTACGGTGTCACAGGTTTGGTTCTTGTCCCAAGAGCTTGGATCCTCGCCTGGGGGATAATGTCGGCACCAATTCACGCATACATGCACCGCGTGGTCCATGTGCGACCTGGTGTTCAAAAACTTCCTCATTCTATACAGACTTCGAGGAAGATTGCACTTTCCGGGTCCCCCCATAAGCATGATCATGACCGTCAAAAACCTATCAAATGATGGCCTCGACCAATTCAGCGCCCTTCGCAGCTCCATAAAGTAGCAGACCGCCTCACCCACGGTCAAGCAGTCGGCCTCCGTATCCCCCACAAATAAGGGGTCACCGGCCGCCGCGTTGAAGTTAAGCTCCGTTTTTTCAGGCAGCAATGCCTCCAGCTCCCAGGCGGCATCGCTCCACAGATCTTCTTCCTGGCAGTTGTGTTCTTGGAATATCTACATCCAATGGCAAGTGAACACCAAATGGTCGTCAGTATCAGGAAGCGAGTAGTCTTAAACTAACAGCGTGGCACATCGATCGGTGGCCATGGGGGCCTGGCAACTACCTGCTGGAATATACTTGTGACCTCGTCCTCTGGATCCGGGGCGTCCTCAGCTGCATCTAGCAGTTTCTGCACACTTATTCCATGGTCCTCCTCGTCCGACTCCTCCTCAAGGTTGTCCATTAGACAAATTCGGCCTTTCGCCAGCTCCTCGTCGAAGAAGACCTCCACGTTAGGAGGGAGTCCATGTACTTCACAATCGCTGTTTGCTGACGGGTTAGCTTCCCCAAAAGCATTGCTGGTAACACCATTCCCCAAAAGCATTGGCTGCAAGATCACACGATACCGATTGTCTATGGTCCCCCCATGTTCCGTTAGCCAGGATTTAATCACCGCCAGCACTTCTTTTTCGCCAGCCGGTATAGGGCCTCGACATTCTGCAGGTAGTTCACGCACCGCACGCATTGTGCTTCGTATGCTGGTGTGAGCTTCTTGGCTCCGCTGCACAATCAGCATGAGCTCGTCCTCCGTGAACATCACCGATGCCCAGCACTCCTGTTTTCCTGCGCAGATGCCACACCTCAACACGGTTCCATGATACATTAGGTACATCCTGGTGCAGAATGCACTCCTGGTCCACCCCGTTGGTGTGCCCCGGCGACCCCTGGTGCTGATGCAGTAACCGTGGCGTGAGTTTGTGGGCTCCATCGAGCCACGAGCAACGGATGCGACATTCAGGCGACTCTCGAACTGTTTGCCTGTATTTGCAATCAATGTGCCCCGCTCCATTAGAGCACTGTCAGCACTTACTATTTCACAATTCCAGTTATATTAAAAAAAGGCAGGAAGGTCCAAACGTTGTCCTTACTATTCACAAACAAAAACTTGAGTCTACAGGTTCCCACTTCTGCTGAAGGCAGGCTCCTTCCCCACGGATTGGTAAGCACTTTGCGGTGTATTCATTCTGCCCCGGTGGCATAACTATGATTGCCTGCTACTTCTTACGTACAGCAGGCAGCATATGAGGAAGGCACGGCGTCAAGGTGCGTCCAATATAAACTACTGCCAACTGTTCACACTGCTCCAGGCCAGACGCCTTCCTTATCTTTCCGCACAGGGCTATGGCGTCCAAAATTGCCGCGTGCGCAGCGCTGGAATCCGGTCCATGCCGAAGTGACCACGGCACTCTGCCGCGGTCAACACGCCGCGTTCCAAACCAGCCTCGTCCCTCCACGCAACCTCGTAGTTCCGTTTCACCGAGATAGCAGGAACGACTTTCATTTGCATGCCAACCAGCTCCTCGAACGTCCAAGACTCAACCTTAAAGTCGCCGTGGAAAATACTGTAGTCGAACCTTGCCAGTGGCTTCACCCTGCCATCTTCATCTCCGGCGTCCGCCGCTACTAGGTGGCATCGCATTATCTCAGGAAATCCCATCCTGCGCCATTGTGCTGCTGCGCCGATGGTCTCGTGTTCAATCACCGTTTTCCCCACGTGGAGATCAACCTCTCGCTCGGTACCGTGCATATCGTTCACCACCGCCCCGAAATAGTCACCAACCGTGGCATGCGAATCGGTCTCGAAAGCTTCGATTGCCTCATCGGTGTGCACTTTTACCATACACTTACGTTTTGCCGTCGCGGTCATCGACATTCTCTTCGTGAGTAGCCCCCTTCCGGTTCGGATCACCTTGCACATGTCATCCTCGTCGTCATCGGCATCCTCCGCCATGCTTTGCACCGTTCGAGCTGCACGATTGGGGCGCGGTGCAACAGATGCTGTCGCTTTCTGCGTGTTCGCCTGAGACACACTCAATTTGAAAGCAGCTTTCAGACTCGGACACTTCTTGGCACGTTTTCGCAGGTCCTTAGTCCACTGCTCCCGCAACTCCCCCAGAGCTTCCTGCTGCCATCCTTCCGTTCCATTTTGCGTTCCAAGTAGTTTATACCCGGGCATCGGTACCACCTCGAAGACGGCCTGGGCTGTCATGGGAACTCGTTTCCGAGTCTCCCGCGCTACGCGCTGCACGTGCTCAATCAATACCTTTTCATCCAACTGTTGAACTTGCGTGAGTAGCACCTGCTTTTCCCGCATCAAGTCCTCGTATGCTGTTGGAACCATACCGAATGCTACGCTCAGCCTGCGCTTGTTGCCTGACACCGCAATAAGCAAACCCGCCCCCAGCGCTTCCTCAACGCTCCGTCGGCGATGCAGGTACATTTGCAGGTATGCATCCATGTATGTGTACATGCCAAGGGCACACATGGATAGGGCACCTACCAGCAATCTTCATCAGCCTCTGCTCTTCATATTCCGTCACCTCCGGTGCCCTTGCTTTCGGTCGCGGCACGGTTGCCTTTAGTGGCACTCCTGGTTCCGAGCGCGCTCCTGGGCTCCCCCGATGCGGTGCCCTGGCATCCTTTGGTGCTGGTGCAGTAACCGTGGCGGCAGTTCGTGGGCTCCGTCGAGGCACAGTAGCCGGTTGTGGCGCTCCTGCAGTGGCTGGGCTCCCCCGTTGCGGAGTCCTGGCCACCTCTGGTGCTGCGGGTATACTAACCGTGGCGTGATTTCGTGGGCTCCGCCGAGGCACGGTTGCCGTTAGTGGCGCTCCTGCTGCGGGGCGTACGCCTGGGCTCCCCCTTTGCGGAGTCCTGGCCACCTCTGGTCCTGCGGGTATACTAACCGTGGCGTGATTTCGTGGGCTCCGCCGAGGCTCGGTTGCCGTTAGTGGCGCTCCTGCTGCGGGGCGTACGCCTGGGCTCGCCTGTGGTGGTGTCCCAACAACCTCTGTTGCACATGCAGTAAGGGAAATCACCAAGTCCGGGCGTTTTTTCTGGGATTCTTTGTTGAATGCGTTCACCGCCTGGATGTCACGGTTTTGACGCATTTCGATTGTGGTGCCCTTTGGGCCCAGATTACGCCGGTTGTTCAGACGTCGAATGATCTTCGTTTTTGCAGTGGCTTCATCCAGCTCGGGATGCAGCTCTCGCAGCGTTTTCACGCACATGTCGAAACGCTCTTGGGCCGCGGCGTTGTTTGCCCAATACTTACTCGTGGTTTTGTCCACAATCTGCTTAGCCTCCACGTCGTATGCCACGGGGCATTTCCGTATAACACTTTCAACTTTCATATGTGGACCACCTCCCTTTCTCACCCGGTTTTTTCCTGATTCGAGCACCAGTGCGTGAACATCAGGGTATTCGTAAGATCATCAGGGGATCATTGGGAGTGAGAAGAGGGGGCTTCTTCACAGGTTGTGCACAACATGGGGCCAAAGGCATCGCATGAAAGCAACGGGTACCTTTTACTGCATTTGGTTTGGCTCCCTCCGCCGGCAGCGTACAAGACGCTGCGGAAATGTCACCGCTCTCGGTCTGCTGCGGCGGTTCCGTCTCCGCCGCGCTCGTTCGTGGAATATGGCTTGGGGCAAAGTGCACATGCCGGGTTAGGGGCACAACCCCAGGTCGATGCCCATAATCCATTGTACCCTGCGAGGCCCCATCACGTGCCCAAAAATTTACATACTATGTACAAATACGTAGTACGCAGGCCGTATCATATAACATGTCGAAATGTTCGTGTTAACTATTTCTAATTATGCTATATATTTCTAATAATAATTAGTAGAAATGTATACTATTTGTAAACACGTAGTACGCAGGCCATATCATATGGCAAAACACCAGGTTTGGGATACTTCTGATGGGATGAACATGATCGACGTGAGCGTGAGTGATGATCGAAGGGAAATTGTCGCGTGTCTTGCAAACAAGCTATAAATTCAAATAGCAGGGGTGGACCCTAAAGAACACAATTTTTTAGCCGATGCGCAGCGATGCCAAGACTCATGAAACGAAAACGAATCGTGAACGGAAAACTGTCATCGCAAACGAATCGTCATCGGTAATCCGGTATGCACGCTTGCATGATGACTTACATGGCCAACACGATCAATTACGGCCTAATGGAGATCTTGATCGATTGTGCTAGTATAATATGTATCTATATACACATTGCTAATATAATATGTAAATATATTTGTTGTAACTAAAATATAATAACTATACCGAGATGTTCTTAATGAAGTCGGCAGAATCTAACACCACTGCACACCGATGCAGGAGATCCATGTGTCCGTCTAGCGTGGCAGCCAAGTTACTCGGCTCAATGTTGTGCAGGGTCCTATATGACACACATGCGTCTTCCACGATGATAACACTGTATCCCAATTGCACCGCCGCAAGGGTCGTGTGCAGCACACACCGTGAGACATACGCCCCCATGATAACAATTGCTGATGGTGTTGGGTGTTGAGAAGACACCGCATCTCGCACGTTTCTATAGCAGGACTCGTGAGACATGGATATGTTTTCCGAGTCGAACGCATTCATGTTCCCACACAGAAAGGCGTGGTTCCGTAGTTCGTCAGCTGAATGTGGCCCAAGGTCTGTCAGAAAATCGGCGGACTCTGGCGGAATTCCGGTGTGAGCGACACCGGCTGAAGAGGTCAAGTATCCTCTTCCATCATCAAAAAATGCATCTGTGGCGGCCTGCGTTTGCCATGGCCGATACCACTGTGTCCAATTGATAGGGATGTTGGCATGGCGACAGGCAGTCAAAACTTTCTGAATCGTTTGTCGGTGTTCTGGTTTGAAGTCCGCGCCATGCGCAGCCTGAGCATCCAGGACGAGCACTGACAGGCAACGGGGATCTGCGTTGCCACTGCTGGAAGAAACGCCCTGGATATGCAACATTTGATACCCGGGGTGCTGGTGGGGAACCGGACGTGACCCGCATTTGGGAGTACGGCCACGCGATAGATCGCAGTCCTTTACGGCATACACAGTTCCACGGTGGTGGCGCAACGGAAATGACAGTACTGGAAAGAGCCAGACCCGCTTGGCTGGAACCACGAATCATGCGTAGAAGTGATGCGGGGCGCTGAAATCGTCCCTTCTAGAATCGACTTCTAACACGGATACCAGGCTGTGACCGGCGAAAGCCTCATCCAGCACCCGCTGTTGGTGGTGATCATGCTTGCGGAGGTGGGTGTCGTTATCAATGAGGAACTGCATTGCAGCCTCTTTCGAAGGACGGTCCCCGGGCAGGCCCTCCTTGGCGGTCTTCGCCTGCCACAGTGCTTCCAGTAGGCAGATTGTCCGGACGGTGTTCAAGTCTAGGACATGCAGACCCTCCGGAATGCCCGGACAGACAAACCCGACATGGTATCGGAAGGTAGGCATCAGCTTTCGGTAGACCACCTTCCCCTTGAGCGCGGCAAGGCTGTCATCAGGGCAGACCCAATCAGGTTGAGCCGGGATGAACGAGCTTCGCACGACATTCACCTGACCAGCAGAACCCAAGTTGTGTAACCAGTAAGGTTATCGGCTATGGGTTATCTGTACCAAATACGAGAACACGCACCACGCAGAACATTGCACAGAGTGACTATGACCACACTTTAATCAACAGTTGCTCACAACACGGGCATTACCACAACCAAGACTTTCGGCCAGACGGTAATATATTGTAAACAAGGACACTTATTATTACAAACTACCGCGCTACACACACTGATTATTATTTACAGAGGGTTAAAATGTCCAGGGACTAAACGCTCGTGGGGATCGACTCCTTTCCCCACAGAACACTTTTGTATCCGAGAGGCGCTGAACGTTGAGTGTAACTTGGAGGCAGCCGGTCTTTTTGCAGGATTGAAGTCGAAACACGAATTCACGAGCATGGTGAGCTGTTTGGAAACTCTACTATCTTCTTTCCAAGGCGAAAATTTTCTGTTGTTGTCAAGCTGGCTGTTAGCCAACTGCAGCATGTCCTTCCAGGAAAGGCGACTGGCCATGAGTATTTGCATAGCGAGCCCGCCACACGCCCAGATGTCGCTGTGAGTGGTTTTGTTTGCAAATGATGACTCTGGAGCTGTATGAGAGGGCTGCCATGTTGCGGAAGGCAAGCTTACTGGGGGAAGCGGTGCCATTGAATCGGTGCGGTGGAAACGGGCCAACCCAAAGTCTATGAGTTTGAGACTGTGTCCACCAACATCGGGCAGATTTTCTTGCACAAGCACGTTGTTACCTTTCAGGTCCCCGTGCACGATTCCCGCGGCATGGAGGTCTGAAATGCCGCGAAACAAATCGATGACCAGATGGCGCATCGCCTCGATTGGTATGCCTGATCCGCGGGAAGTAAGGAAATCGGCGAGGGTCTCCCCGCCATATTTCATGACGAGGAACGCGGAGTGATCAGGACAAATTTGGGCTCCGTATCCTAAACAGGGAACGACGGTTGTGGGAGCCGCGAAATGGGCCACGGTGTTCATATACAACTCCACCGCACAGTGCCGCAGGCGACGGTGGAGGGCAGGGTCGGTGAAGTCCTTCAGAACGGCCCTCTCGGTTTTGTCAAGGGTGCAGTGTAGAAGGACGCTTCCGTAGGAGCCTTGTCCTGTAGCTTGGCTGTCCTGAGGAGCGCGGTACGTGACTACTTGCTGGCGTGAGACTCTTGGCACTCCACACTGTTTAGCAATTTTGTCAAGATTGCTGAGGCATGCATCCGGATCTCCACTCAGAAACCGTTTTGAAAGGGATTCCACCGATAGGTCGTGATGGAAACCAGGAAACTGCAGAGGTGTGTTGAGGTGGTGGTGGGGTGCGGCATGAATATCTTGCGCTGCCGCCTGGGAAAGCATCGCCTTTCGCTGGCGGTGTGCAGATCGGCGCCTAGCTGATCTTGAGGAATTTGGATTTGCTTGTGGGGTTGGGTGTGCAAGCTACGGCACAGAGAACACCAAATATACGGTGAGAAACAGTCGGACAACGGACCCCCGGACGGAAGAGGGGGTGATGGGCAAGCATGAGGAATGAGACGCAGCTATGAGGGGATGAGGGGAAATGATTGACGAGCCAGAAGACATGCCTGTGGGTAACACACGCAAGCATTGGCTGCAAGTCGGATGAATGAATGTCCACCGCACCCATGATGAAGGGTGGGGAGAGCGACGAGCCAGAAGACATGCCTGTGGGTAACACACGCAAGCATTGGCTGCAAGTCGGATGAATGAATGTCCACCGCACCCATGATGAAGGGTGGGGAGAGCGACGAGCCAGAAGACATGCCTGTGGGTAACACACGCAAGGATTGGCTGCAAGTCGGATGAATGAATGTCCACCGCACCCATGATGAAGGGTGGGGAGAGCGACGAGCCAGAAGACATGCCTGTGGGTAACACACGCAAGCATTGGCTGCAAGTCGGATGAATGAATGTCCACCACACCACAGAATTGGCTCAATCATGTGGGCACCACCGGAACCTATCTATCCACCCTCCAGTCCCCTCTTCCACTCGTTGCCCGTCCCGCCCGGGAGCTTTCTGCACCAGTATGGCGCGAACCAAGGGGTGCAGAATTGGCTCAAACCTGTGGGCACCACCGGAACCTATCTATCCACCCTCTAGTCCCCTCTTCCACTCGTTGCCCGTCCCGCCCGGGAGCTTTCTGCACCAGTATGGCGCGAACCAAGGGGTGCAGAATTGGCTCAAACCTGTGGGCACCACCCAACCTTGTCCACCCCACCATATCCACCCTCTCCCTCCCACGACACTTTGTCCCGCCCGGGAGCATTCTGCACGAGTATGGCGCGAACCAAGGGGTGCAGAATTGGCTCAAACCTGTGGGCACCACCGGAACCTATCTATCCACCCTCCAGTTCCCTCTTCCACTCGTTGCCCGTCCCGCCCGGGAGCTTTCTGCACCAGTATGGCGCGAACCAAGGGGTGCAGAATTGGCTCAAACCTGTGGGCACCACCCAACCTTGTCCACCCCACCATATCCACCCTCTCCCTCCCACGACACTTTGTCCCGCCCATGAGCATTCTGCACGAGTATGGCGCGAACCAAGGGGTGCAGAATTGGCTCAAACCTGTGGGCACCACCGGAACCTATATATCCACCCTCCAGTTCCCTCTTCCACTCGTTGCCCGTCCCGCCCGGGAGCTTTCTGCACCAGTATGGCGCGAACCAAGGGGTGCAGAATTGGCTCAAACCTGTGGGCACCACCCAACCTTGTCCACCCCACCATATCCACCCTCTCCCTCCCACGACACTTTGTCCCGCCCATGAGCATTCTGCACGAGTATGGCGCGAACCAAGGGGTGCAGAATTGGCTCAAACCTGTGGGCACCACCCAACCTTGTCCACCCCACCATATCCACCCTCTCCCTCCCACGACACTTTGTCCCGCCCATGAGCATTCTGCACGAGTATGGCGCGAACCAAGGGGTGCAGAATTGGCTCAATCATGTGGGCACCACACAACCGTATCCACCCCACCATATCCACCCTCTCTCCCTCCCACGACACTTTGTCCCGCCCATGAGCTTTGTGCACCAGTATGAGGGGATGAGGGGAAACGAGCGACGAGCCAGAAGACATGCCTGTGGGTAACACACGCAAGCATTGGCTGCAAGTCGGATGAATGAATGTCCACCACACCACATGATGAAGGGAGGGAGTTGGGGGATGATGAAGGGAGTGAGTAAGGGGGTGATGAAGGGAGGGAGTGGGCTAAACACGACGGGAGTGAATGGGTTCATGTTGAAGGGAGTGCGTGCTGACAGCTGTGCAATAGTTTTGCACAGCTCGCAGCGCTACTCAGGTGAGGGGTGAAGTTCCGGGATGCGGCAATCGACAACCGGATGGTGCCCGTGTTTGAGGCAGTTATGGCTCTAGATGTGGTGCTGCGGCACACGAGGGGTATCACTCCTAACTTCCTCAGCTACCAGACCAAGCTCTTCCCGCCACAACACAGCATGCTGGGGATGGCAGATGGTGGAGAGGTGCGCTCCGCCATGCATCTTGGGTGGGCTCGGGCCTGAAAGCAAGGGGGAGGGTGGGCAAGCAAGCGAGGAATAAGAAGGCCTGGGCCCTACCGGGTCTTGGTGCGCCTGGTTCTCCGTGGACTGGGGATTCACACCCCCAGCTGCCGCAGCAGCTGCTCCGGCAGCAGCTGCTGGATTCCCAGCGGCTCCGGCAGCAGCGGGCACTGTCACCGCTGTACGACTCGCCTGCGAATCACACATAGGGTACATGGGTGCATAGGGTACATGGGAGGGTTGTACACTAGCGATGATGGATGACAACAAATCCGGTGATGGATGCTGTGAGGGTAGCCAGCAAATAGCGACGGTGATGGATGCTGTGAGGTTAGCCAGCAAATAGCGACAGTGATGGATGCTGTGAGGTTAGCCAGCAAATAGCGACGGCGATGGATGCTGTGAGGTTAGCCAGCAAATAGGACCGCCCGTGTTTGAGGCAGTTATGGCTCTAGATGTGGTGCTGCGGCACACGAGGGGTATCACTCCTAACTTCCTCAGCTTCCAGACCAAGCTCTTCCCGCCACAACACAGCATGCTGGGGATGGCAGATGGTGGAGAGGTGCGCTCCGCCATGCATCTTGGGTGGGCTCGGGCCTGAAAGCAAGGGGGAGGGTGGGCAAGCAAGCGAGGAATAAGAAGGCCTGGGCCCTACCGGGTCTTGGTGCGCCTGGTTCTCCGTGGACTGGGGATTCACACCCCCAGCTGCCGCAGCAGCTGCTCCGGCAGCCGCTGCTGGATTCCCAGCGGCTCCGGCAGCAGCGGGCACTGTCACCGCTGTACGACTCGCCTGCGAATCACACATAGGGTACATGGGTGCATAGGGTACATGGGAGGGTTGTACACTAGCGATGATGGATGACAACAAATCCGGTGATGGATACTGAGAGGTTAGCCAGCAAATAGCGACGGTGATGGATGCTGTGAGGTTAGCCAGCAAATAGTGACGGTGATGGATGCTGTGAGGTTAGCCAGGAAATAGTGATGGTGATAGATGCTGTGAGGTTAGCCAGCAAATAGTGACGGAAGGCCGCCGCCGCCACCCGAACGGAAACTCTAAAGTTTCGAAGACTCGCGGACCACAGTATCAGAGAACTGTGGTCCGCCAGTCAACAGAGAAACTATCTAATAACGCACGCAAATCGATACGTACAGTGAGGGGGGGTGAAGGTTAGGCGCTGAGGGGGTGAGGGGCAGGGAGAATTTAGAAGGATTAAGAGAGGCATACCTCGAGCGCTCTTGCAGGGCGCGTGCTACCCACGCTCATCAGTCCTCGCGCCGGAGCAACCCCCTGAAAATACAAAAAAAAAAGACAGTATCAGTTTGTCCCTACCAAATAGGGACGGGTCCATGTGATTCACAAATCACATGGACCCCGCATGGACCTCACGTGGACCCCCGTGGACTTGGAATGGACCTCGCATGCCCCAAATGGTCAGACATTTCTCCCTAGGGGTCCATATGGGGTCCACTGAAGGTCCATGTGGGGTCCATACGGTTTTCAATCACATGGACCTCACATGGACCCTCCCTACGGGTCCATGTGGGGTCCATGTGATACCTCTTAGTGTGTACGTAGCATGTGGACCCCACATGGACCGGTGAGGGCCACATGGGTCCGATGGTCAGACATTCCTACGGGTCCATGCGACGCATGGACCCAACATGGACCCCGCATGGACCAGTAGGTACAATCACATGGACTTCACGGGGACCACGCAGTTATCATCACATGGACCCCACATGGACCGGTGAGGGCCACATGGGTCCGATGGTCAGACATTCCTACGGGTCCATGCGACGCATGGACCTCGCATGGACCCGTAGGGAATGCATCACATGGACCCAGCATGGACCCCGCCCGTTTGGGCGCTCGCTCGATGGGTCCATATGATTACTCAGCAGGTCCATGTGATTATTAAGCGGGTCCATATGATTGTCTTGCGGGTCCATGTGATTATTTAGCGGGTCCATGTGGGCATTAAGCGGGTCCGCGTGATTCTTCAGCGGGTCCATGTGGGCATTAAGCAGGTCCGTGTGATTATTTAGCGGGTGCGTGTGATTATTAAGCGGGTCCAAGTGAGTACTCCGTTGGTCCATGTGATTATCAAGCGGGTCCATATGATTGTCTTGCGGGTCCATTTGATTATTTAGCGGATCCATTTCATTATTTAGCGGGTCCATGTGGGTATTAAGTGGGTCCGCGTGATTCTTTAGCGGGTCCATGTGACTATTAAACGGGTCCACATGATTATTATTCCATGGGTCCATGTGACTATTCCACGGGTCCATTTGATAATCATGCAGGTCCACGCACGTGATTATTTAGCAGGTCTATGTACTCTCTTGTGAGTCCGAAAATGCTGCCGTTCGTGCTATCGCTGGGCATGAGATTCTCGCATGGCGGAGGAAGGCAAAGCATTGTTACAAAGATTGTGCATGCTAACAAAGCAAGCAAGGGCACATCATCTTTCAACAAACGATAACGACGGAACTGTTAAACATACATGAACGTATTACATTCACGTATTATTTTCAGCCTATCCACCCTATCGTTATAAAATTCACTACAAACCGGGTTGGCACGAAACCTTAACATCGACTAAAGCATAAATAAAATACTTGATGAACACATAATACTTAAAGGTTAAATATAACTAGTTACTCGCACAAAACTCCTAACATCCTACAAACTATTTTCCTATACCGTGAACGCGGAGATGCAACCGGCCGGTAAGCAGACCTGCAGTCGGACAACGAGACACAGAAATTAGTAAAACGCATAATAAGAAAGAGACCGAATGCAACACAACTGCGAATAATAAAGAAATGGAAACCAAACAGCGAACAAGACAACCGACGATTTGAGTGTCGCGCACCAAACATCCGACTGTGCTGATGTTCGTGAGGGAGCTCAACTGGATACATCGTTCAACAGATTTCTGCGGGCACAAGGACAATCCGGTCAGAATATTTCCAATAAGACAAAATACGTATCGTCCGGTGGGGTGGGTTGGAATCAAACCAACGAACTTGCTCCAGTCCGAAGAACCGGGGAGACGCATGTCTCTTCCACCCCAAATGGCACAAACAAGTAGCGAAAGATTGCGCAAAAAATACGCGTCAGCAAACCATAATAAAAATTCAACAAGAAGGTCTACGTATGCATGAATATCACAGTATACAGAAAGCACACAGAGCAAGACTGCACGAGGGCTCTCTGAGACCGCCGACAAAACTGAGTGGAGGACTTTTGAGCTCCATCCTCCAAATGCTGAAAAGTCAATACACTTATACAGTACCGAGGTTGACGTTGAGCTTGACACACGCCTATCGCCGTCACCGTGTCCCTGCGCTGTCGATGTCGATGTCGATGTCGATGTCGATGTCGATGTCGTGTGATGACGATGACGATGACGATGACGATGAAAGGCTACTGTGTCACGTTTACCCCCCCCGACCCCCGCCCCTCTTTCGCCAACTGATTTCCGTTCTTCGATTTTTTCCCTTTAGTTCGATTTGAAAAAATCGCACGCACAAAAATGCCGATATCTCACGGGGAAAAAACATTTTTGCTTTTTTGTTTGGCAGGATATATTGCAATCAACCTGCCCCTTTTAGTGCCCAAATTTTGTTTTTTTCGATTTTTGGGTCGATTTTCGCTATCTCTCAACGAGGAATTCTTTACACCGCTGCTTGCCTCGCCGACGTCGTTCTTTAGATAGGTCCACGTGAGGTCCATGTGACTCGAATCCCCAAAAATGTGAAACTGTGCGTCGGTCCCATAGGCTTCATTACGGGTCCATGCCGTCGGTCCCACAGTGGTCCGACGCACGTCCATGCGAGGTCCATGCATGGTCAGACATTTTTGCACCACATGGACCCGGACCCACGCCTAGACCCGGCGTTTTTTTTTGTAAAATCTCGGGGACCCGCTGGTCCTCATGGGGGCAGTGTGAGAGCGAGCCTTTAACACTGGTCGGTCCAAGTGAGGTCCATGTGTAACGCGTAACCCCAAAATGCACTTTTTTAAGCAAAAAAAGGCAAAAACACCTGTGCGTCGGTCCCATAGGCTTCATTACGGGTCCATGCCGTCGGTCCCACAGTGGTTCAACGGGTTATTTGGCAAGTCCATGCGAGGTCCATGCATGGTCAGACATTTTTGGACCACATGGACCCGGACCCACGCCCTAGACCCGGCGTTTTTTTACTTTACCCCATAGGGGCGGGCTGTGTTCCACCTATGGGACCATAGGGTTTATTAGGGTTGCGGCGTCTTGCTGCGGTGGATTCCGAACGGGTCCGTGGGGGGTCCGTGTGGGGTCCAAGGCATGGTACCGACGGGTCCATGTGGGGTCCCAGGCATGGTACCGACGGGTCCGTATGGAGTCCAAGGCATGGTACCGACGGGTCCGTATGGAGTCCAAGGCATGGTACCGACGGGTCCGTATGGGGTCCAAGGCATGGTTCCTACGGGTCCGGGGTCCGGGACCGGTTATGGACTGAGTGATTCCTATCGGTCCGAGACCCCGCCCCCGTATAGTACTGCTCGCTTTAAACACTTACTCACCCCAGCGTGTACGACCTTTTGCAGGCGTTCTACCTGCACCATGCTGGATAAAATGGTTTGGCACTTGTCTATGTGACGATAGATGGCGACTCCACAGGGCATACAAGGAAGCCGCCCTGGACGCTACGTTTCAGAGTATGGCATTTGTCCGTGTAATCAATGCCACCACCGAGGGCTTACGACACGTGAACTTGGCCGCCGTCAAATTCTCCGACATGTCAAACAATATGGTGTATTCATTCCGCAACAGGAGTTCGAAGAAGAGAATGAGCGATCATCTCCCCGAGATGATGAGATGGGCGGTGCGGATCGTGACCATACCCCTCGGGAAGCCGAGGTGATATCCAACTTTGAAGCGTTGGCGAAACACATCGAGGACTTGGGGTTTGGGAAACAACTACGTGATGATGATGGCGAATCGTCATCCGGAGACGACAGCGGCGAAGGGGAAGGCGGTGGTGAGGAGGATGAAGATGCCGAAGAGCTTACCGACGACTCTGCGGATGATTCCGATGGCGAAGGCGATGTGGTGAGTGCGGTGTTCAGGATGTGGTACCCATTGGGAACATGTGGGGGAACCATCGGTACGGGACGTGGTACCGGTCTAGGACCAGTACATACCGCCTAGTACGGTTACAGTAGTGAGTGCTGCTTGCAAGTTAAGGTACCCACATGGGACCGATATGGGACCTGTGTGAACGGCCCGGTCCCATGTATGGTACCGGATGGGGACCCATATTGCCCCATGACTTTACACATGCATCCTTCTAGTAAAATCTGAAACCAAGCATTTCAAAACCGAAATCTAAATGCTCTAACGTAGAGCAAAAATAGCCCAAAACTGAAATATGGAAATCTAACGTAGACCAAATTGACCGAGGTAGAAAATCTGAAACCAAGCATTCCAAAAACTGAAATCTAAATGCTCTAACGTAGAGCCAAAATATCCCAAAACTGAAATATGGAAATCTAACGTAGAGCAAATTGACCGATGTAGAAAATCTGAAACCACCAAGCATTTCAAAACCGAAATCTAAATGCTCTAACGTAGAGCGAAAATAGCCCGAAACTGAAATATGGAAATCTAACGTAGAGCAAATTGACCGAGGTAGAAAATCTGAAACCAAGCATTCCAAAAACTGAAATCTGGAAATCTACCGTAGAGCAAAAATAGCCCAAAACTGAAATATGGAAATCTAACGTAGACCAAATTGCCCGATGTAGAAAATCTGAAACCAAGCATTCCAAAAACTGAAAGCTGGAAATCTAACGTAGAGCAAAAATAGCCCAAAACTGAAATATGGAAATCTAACGTAGAGCAAATTGACCGAGGTAGTAAATCTGAAATCAAGCATTTCAAAAACTGAAATATAAATGCTCTAACGTAGAGCAAAAATAGCCCGAAACTGAAATATGGAAATCTAACGTAGAGCAAATTGACCGAGGTAGAAAATCTGAAACCAAGCATTCTAAAAACTGAAATCTGGAAATCTACCGTAGAGCAAAAATAGCCCAAAACTGAAATATGGAAATCTAACGTAGACCAAATTGCCCGATGTAGAAAATCTGGATAATTGCTTTACACAATTCATAACCGATTAGTAGCCTTGGTATGTATGTATCTATCAAGGATTTGATATATTATTGACATATGAGAAAAATATGCTTCTCGTACTTCATTCAAATCCATTTGAAATTATAACGGCTTAATAATATGTCAAAATACTGATATACTTTGAGTTGTTGTTGATATTTTTTTATGTATGCTGAAATGTTTTTATCCGGTTGACTTATTATTCATATATTCCCATTTTCATTAGTGACACATCACCTTCCCCGTGCACCCTATCTCGGGTGCGCCACCCCACGGGTCCATGCGAGGTCCACACATCACCTTCCCCGTGCACCCTATCTCGGGTGCGCCACCCCACGTGTCCATGCGAGGTCCACGCATCGCCTTCCCCGTGCAGTCCACCTCGGGTGCTCCACCCACTGGTCCATGCGGGGTCCATGCGAGGTCCACGCATCGCCTTCACCACGCAACCCATGCCGGGTGCGCCACCCCACGGGTCCATGCGAGGTCCACACATCGCCTTCTTCGCGCAGTCTATCTCGGGTGCGCCACCCTACGGGTCCATGCGAGGTCCACGCATCGCCTTCCCCGTGCAGTCCATCTTGGGTGCGCCCCCCACTGGTCCATGCGGGGTCCATGCGGGGTCCACGCATCGCCTTCACCATGCAACCCATGCCGGGTGCGCCACACCACGGGTCCATGCGAGGTCCACGCATCGCCTTCTCCGCGCAGTCTATCTCGGGTGTGCCACCCTACGGGTCCATGCGGGGCCCATGCTGGGTCCATGCGAGGTCCACGCATCGCCTTCACCACGCACCCCATCTTGGGTGCGCCACTCCCGGGTCCATGCGAGGTCCATGCGAGGTCCACGCATCGCCTCCCCCGTGCAGTCCATCTCGAGTGCTCCACCCATGGGTCCATGCGGGGTCCACGCGGGGTCCACGCGAGGTCCATATATGGTCCGTACGGTTGGGCGCCTATCGGAGGTTTGGTCCGTGCTGGTCCAACCTGGGTCCGAGCGATCATGTTTGGTCCAGGGTCGGTCCGGGGTCGGTCCAGGGTCGGCCCGGGGTCGGTCCAGGGTCGGTCCATGCACCACATGCTGCCTTAAAGCATGGCCATACGGGTCCATGCGAGGTCCCCCACGCCAGCGGCGAGGAATCCGTGGTGAGATTTCGATGGACACATGGACCCCACATGGACCGACGAAACACCGCATGGACCCATGGTGAAATGTCGCATGGACCGAGAAATCAGTGGTACCAAGTGTGGGACCCACCCCGGACCGATAGGAACTTTTGGACCAATCTAGTGGTAAAAGCCCGAAGGCTTCATCGACGGGTCCATGTGATCCATTTTTCACGGGTCCATGTGGGGTCCATGTGGTCCATACGGGTCCATATGGGGTCCATGAGGGGTCCCTATTGGTCCCGGGACCGCATGGACCCGGCCTTATTTGGTAGGGATGTGCATGCACTTTTTTGGGAAAGGTTTAATGCGCGATCAAGAACACATTAACCTAGAGCGGATAACCTAAATACATTCAAGTACCTCAATGAAAGCTATGCAACAAACAAAGGCATATGTAGATAAAAAATATGCTAACGGCTTTCAAGCCTAGATTCGTTGTAGGCCGCAAGGAGGGCGCCACGCCCGAGCGCTAGAACCTCAAGGGATCTAACCCCCTTACCTCCAGCGCTGTACCTTCAGGCCCACACTGTACAGCGCGCCCATGCAGGGCAACCCCGCGTGGGCCCCTTATCGTGTTTCCCTGCCCCAAAACCATAAAGCAAGGATTCTCAAAAAACGTGAAAACAAACTTACCAAATCAAAGAGCGAGCAATTCCCCACCCAGTCCACACGCAATACGTACGCGCGTGAGCTATCCCTTCTTAGAAGAAAAAAAAAGACTAACCTGCTCGAGTTTCTGACGCTTTTGTAGGTTATCCATATTTTTAAAAATAATTAAAATATCCCGTAGGAAGAAGAGTTTTCAAACTCTCCCAGGTCAAACTCTTCTTCCTTAGAGCGAAGACTGCCAAA
Source organism: Cymbomonas tetramitiformis (assembly GCA_001247695.2). Taxonomy (NCBI): domain Eukaryota; kingdom Viridiplantae; phylum Chlorophyta; class Pyramimonadophyceae; order Pyramimonadales; family Pyramimonadaceae; genus Cymbomonas; species Cymbomonas tetramitiformis. The sequence continues at coordinate 17,051 of LGRX02026164.1, read as the reverse complement.
TTTCCGAAAAACCGTTCGAATGTAAGTAACCTTTCCTCTTGTCATCAGTCATATTGTCATATTGTCGCGACAAGTACGCGTTCAAAGACGTTCTCGCAATTTATACCCCTCGGCATGGCTTTCTCAGAAATTATATTCAGCGTTCCCTACTCGCTTAGGCCCTCTCAAAATTTATACACACTTTTTAGGCTCTCGATGTTAGATTCTCGCCATCATTTTCAGACTTCAGCGGTTTCCACAGGGCAAACCAGCCCCTAAAAGCCCCTAAATCCTATTTACCCAGGATTTAGGGGCTTTTAGGGGCTTCAATGAATTTTTAGGGAACTTTAGGAATTTTTAGTGTTTTTTAGTCAGAATCCTTGTTCAAGTGTAAGGCTAGAGAAACACTATCTAGCATATGTATTGAGGTGTTTGAGGCTGCATATGGTAGGTGTGCATGAATAACGTTAATAAGGTGCGTTCGCATGTTGACTTTGATAAGCAAACCTTACTTTATATCAGGCAACATATGCAATGCTACAGAGCTACAGGTGTTGCATAAAGTCACAAAGTCACAAACACACAAAGGCAGGAATCAGTAAGGCTAGATTTTAGATGTCAGAATTAAACTCAACAATTCATTAATGCAAGGGGCCATTCAGCCATGTCGACATATGCCTTGTAAGCGTGTATGTCGGACTGCCACACGTCCACTTTTTGTGGGTACTGTTGTGCAACCCGTGAAACATTATGTCCCTTCACTCATTAGAGCGCATACGTATGGTGGACTGCAGGACTGGTGGACTGGTGGACTGGTGGACTGCATGATTGCTAAAAAGTCCGAAACGCATTATCTGCTATATGTTATGCGTCTTAAGCCTCAGAGTAAAGCAGTGGGCCTCCCGTACGTCACCCCTAGCTTAAGCTTGGTGTAAAAATATGTGGAAGAACCCCGTCGTAACGGAAGAACCCGGCAATCGTCTCGCTAGTGGTGATAACCGAGGTGAGTGGAGTGGCCGATCGACTGCGTGTCGGCTGTGAATGTCGGGTCTCGGATGTCACAGAGTCGCGCCAGACGCGATATTCCCGCCCACACCGATTAAACGCACGTTTAATCCTTAACACTGTAGCGAAAATCGGACCTTTCTCCCGGTGGTTAGAAATCGACAACTTTTTTCATTTTTTGGAATTTTTTTCTATTTTGAGTAAAAACGCCATATCTTGCCAATTTGTTCGATTCGGGTGCTAATATTGCATAGTGATGTCCTAGGTGAGTCCTACTAATACCCTAAACCTATTCTGAAACCCTAAACCCTAAATCATAGTTCCACGGCTTCTGCTAGAACCAACCCTCTAGTCGCGCCCACACCTAGGGCAATGCGTGGAAGGTGCGTGTAGGGTCTATGTCCCTACACCCCAAATTGTCCCCCCTTGCCCTAAATATCTACTCAACATCATTTCTGTGCGAACCAAACAATAAGTGACGCGTTTCGCACTCCTGATGGCCTTACACGCCAACGTCGCATTTTGTCCATCCACCCCCCAACTTCAGAGGCATTTCCCGAGAGTTTCGCTCACAATCGCTCCAGTCCCACCGCGATCCCGTCGAAAGATCTGCTCATAAGGGATGACCTAATCGATCCCCCAACTCCCGATGTTCATTTTGGTGGGTCGGACACCACAAACGCCCCAAAATTGAGCCCGGGAGGCCAGTTTCAGCCCGTTTGTTACCACGGCGGGTGGGTCACATACGTGACCCACATACCGGCTTAGGGGTTAAACGCGCGTTTAAACGCATTTCGGACCTCGACGTTTAAACACGTCGCGCGTTTACGTGGACCCAACATCAAACCCCCACCCCCAAAGGGTTGCGACTACTCTGATCGTTGGGCTCGAGTATCACGAAATTATGCGACTACTGGACGTTGGTCGACGAAGGGTGTGTGTGTGGGGGAGGGGGGTGTACGGTTGTGCGGAGGAGAAGGAGATGGTCGGTCATGTATAGTGTGCGGAGTTGATTAGTTGCTAGCTATAGTTATTACTCATCCGTGGGGATAGTAGCGGATGTCCTGTTGTGATTTGCGGTTAGCCTAGTCTACAAGCCTTGTTTGTTGATTTGGACGTTGAGTTTAGGGGTAGGAGACACCGTAACATTTTTGGTACCCGGGGGCCGATTTGGGCCGTCCGAGACTATGTTCGGGTAAACGTGACCCCCGGACGTAATTTACGCGCGATTTACGTTTTTCCGGAGTTTTGAGATTTACCCGTAATACGTAATGCACGATGGAGAAAATAACATTACATCCCAACGGACATATTCACATATAATGAGAGAAAACCCTGCAATAATGACACTTCTGATTACTTATCTACGGAATCTCCACACATTCACGGTAACCTTCACACATTTCGACACTAGGCATGTGGCATTAGGCCCCCCAACATATGAACATAGAACATGTTGTACGGAAGTACTCGAGTGCAGGGCACAGGAGTCAGCGAGGAGAGCAGGTATCAGCGAATCGGCCGCAGCGAATCAGCCAGTGGGCCCAATGCAGGTAGACGAATCCATTGTAAATTTGAAATATTGTATTCAAATATGAGGAATTAACCTGCTACTATCTGCAAAATAATTCATATGCATCGATGCGACATGCGATAACGAAGCACGTAAGGGAGGAAAGTCATGAGATTAGAGACTTTCCCCACCACAAGGTGGGGGTCTCTATCTCATGGTGTCCCCCCTTGGCGAGTGCTGTGCAGCATGTGTCACTGTCTGTGACCTGCAGTGCAGTCCGTCACCGATAGCTAAAAACCCAGTCATATGTTTGTTATCTATCTTAGCTTTCGTTTCTGCAACGTCTGATTGTTTCCGTTGTTTGGTTTGACTAATATCATATATATATATATATATATATATATATTAGGTCTTCCATCAGGTTATGGACCCTTACCGCTTTCCACTGCTACAAGATTCGTGAGCAAGATCGCTTCGCGCCCGGCGATTCTATCCGACATCTTTTCATTCCGACATCTTCTTAGGACCGACATCTTTCTAGTACCGACATCTTCCGACAATTAACTGCCGACATCGACCGTCTTGCCTTCGCACCGGTCACCCCCGACATCCCGACATCTTTAGTACCGACATCTACCGACATCTAGCGCACTTTTACGTGCGTAACCGACATTTACCGACACTTTGGCCAGCAACGCCTCTGGTGCCGGAAGATTGGCTTATCGTGCGACGGTTTTGACGTTACCACCGTGTTCCTCGTCGAAATCTACCCCAATCTAAATTTTTCATTGTTGGAAATTGTTAAATTTGCGAAAAATTACGTTTTCCCTGGAAACGCCAAACTCCTTATCTTGCAGATTTTACAGCCGCAGCTGCATGGCTTCTTTGCGGCAGCGTGCGCGCATGGGCGCGCTGAGATCTGCGCTTGAACTCCTTCGAAGGCAACACTTTACCGCTGGTTGCAGTCTGGTGGTGCTTGGTGGTGCTTGTGCACCAAGCACCAACATCGCGACACCAGCATTTGCAACAACATCGACAACGAGAGCTCTGACTGTGGCGACTCCGACTCTCCGCGTTTTTCACCATTTACACATACCTCTTGTGCGCCCCCTGGTCGCCATCATCTGGTGGTGGCCGGTGGTGCCGCCGCACCCCCCCCACCTTGCCCTAACGCTGGTTTTACCTTGGGGCTGGAGAATTGCGCGCTGTCTCGCCGCATTTTTCACACTCGCCCCCCTTGCAACGGCACACTTTCTCTGGTGGTGCCCGGCCGTTTTTGGCGTTGGCATCGCACAGGGTACCTGGTCCTTTTTGTCGCACCACTGTTCATTTTTGTCGCTGTCGCAGAATATTCTTTTGTCGCGAGACCACCGAACAGAATCTTCTCAAAAAAACCGTGAATTCTGTTCGTTCCCTTAAAGAGGTAAAGAAGGTTTTCAGAAAATAAATGGAGACATGAATTCGACATCGTCGTTCGAACAGTGTTAAGGTGCCCCAAAAATTTTCGTCATCCAAAATTTTAAACTTCAGGTTGTCGCAACTGTCTGTCGACCGACGGATCGTACCTTCGACCGACCGCTAGATCAGTCAAAATGAAATCTGACTCGGAAACCGAATCTAATTTTTGTCGCAGGCATGTAGAAGATACAGCAGCCCTCCCTCGACTGTTTGTCGACCGAACGATCGAACCGTCGACCGACCACTCGATCATAAAAAAAATGAAATCCGCATCGGAAACCGAATCTAGTTTGTCGCATGGATGTCGAAGATACAGCAGCCCTCCAGTCGACTGTTTGTCGACCGAACGATCGAACCGTCGACAAACCGCACGATCAGTAAATTCACAGAAATCCGCTCGATCGATCGGAAATCTGCATCGGAAATCAAATCGCGGGGCTGTCACAAGAAGTGTCACAAGACCGTCGCAAGCATCTAGGATGTAGAAGATCCAGTGTCACAGCAGCCCTCCAGTCGACTGTTTTTCGACTGCGTCACAGTCCGCGTCACGGCCACCAGAAAATTCGGATGCCAATTGGTCACAATATTGATGATCTGCCACGTCACTGTGACACCCCCGGGGATACTGTACTCACTCGATCCTGAGATAGTAGCGTCACATCTTGAACAACTATCCTTTCCGCGGCCGTCAACACATTATTCTCAGGCGCCGACACCGACCAACCCCTGCATACTTCTGTGTTTTGTTGTTTTCTGACTAGTATTCGTTGTTGTTTCCTTCAGTACTGTTTGCTATTTTATTTTTCGGTTTTACGCCGGGATTGATTGGAGCTCTGGGCAATCTGCCCGTGAGGTTCGGCATTTTTGCAGGTTAGCGTGCTGTTTTCTGCAGGATCTCGTGCGTTGTTGGCGACTCGCATGCTTATTCGTTTTAACATTGGGAGTGCTTGGAGCCCGTTAGGCGTTTTGCCCTCCTGGTTGGGTTCGATTCCCAACACCTCTGCTGACTAGCGCGCTGTTTTTTGCAGGATAGCATGCGTTTCGTTTCGGCGACAGCAGTGCTGCTGTTGCAGGACAGCACGCTCATTCGACAATCGTCATAGCAGTTCTTTCGTTAGTTTTGGGAATGCTTGGAGCCCGTTGCGCATCTTGGCCTTCGGATTGGGTTCGATTCCCAACATTTCTGCTGACTAGCGTGCTGTTTTTTGCAGGATCTCGTGCGTCATCGTGTCGTTTTATCCTGTCTTCCGTTTGTTACTTTCATTCTTCACGTCTGTCTGTTAGTTGCAAGTATGGTTTAGTCACCGGCGTTGATGATTTATTATTTATTCTGTGACTGACTCCGCAGATTTCGACTTCTGCAGGAACTCGTATTCGGTGTAGTACGCGGAGCTTTCGGCCGAGATCGAAGACGAGCGGCCTACAAAGGCGTAGATTTACAACTAGCTTTCGTTTTGTAATTGTCGCAACTCGAGTCTTAGTAAAAGCAATGTAAGTATTGTAATATTAGAACATTTGTATCGGCATCATGCATTTCGCTTGCTGTGTGCATGCTCTATTCATGCTGTGTGTACATTCGAGGATGTTTTTCGTAGGGTTGTTATTATTAATTAACGAATATAACCGTTGCGTCGGCTGTGTGTTTGCCCACTGGTTTGTTTTGTTAAAATTTTACAATTCTAAATAAATTTCTGCGACAATAATGACCATTTTATCATTTTTGTCGCAGCCTGCGACATAAAGGACCTATTGGTCATTTTTGTCGCAGCCTGTGACAAAGGAATATTCTTGCGACAGCGACAAAAATGACCATCGGTGCGACAAAAATGACCCGCTACCATCGCACAGGCATTGGTTGAACGTTGATTCCTTGGCGCTCGACACCGTTCACCATCGGAAATGACGCCGCCACCGCTTGCTTGAAGCCTGCTTATAATTTGGCAGCCTACCCCGCGGGAGTAGAGATCCCCGCGGCACACGCATGGGCACAACAAGCCCCTAGAGCACGCATCTTGAGGCCAGCGCCGGCGGAGCCACACTACGTAGCTGGGTTGAAAAAGACCCCTTAGGGTTTCACGATTGTTGCATTTGCTTTTGGGATTTGGCCCCACAACCACTGCAGATGACCGGCAGGCCTAGGATTCAGTAATATATTGCTCTTGCACTCTCCTCCTTCGGGAGGAGGTGATGTATGTCATGGGATTATAGACTTTCCCCACCATAAGGTGGGGGTCTCTGTCTCCGATTGTCCCCCCTTGGAGAGTGTTATGCAGCATGTGTCACTGTCTGTGACCTGCAGTGCAGTCCGTCACCGATAGCTAAAAACCCAGTCATATGTTTTTTATCTATCTTAGCTTTCGTTTCTGCAGCGTCTGACTGTTTCCGCTGTTTGGGTTGACTAATATAGTATATATATATTAGGTCTTCCATCAAAAAGCAACTAAGCAAAGTTGTGGTGCATAGGTGATAAATGTACGACTGTGATTCAACCTAACTACCTATCTACCTAACACGTGAAAGGAATAGGTGCACGAATGGCGCGTCCGAAGACTGCAGACACACGAGTGGGCTCCACTTGTTCACCTAGTATGCGGTTGCTCCTGGATGCTTCCTCAAGTCCTAGGGTTTCCGTTTTGTGTGTGAGACGGTCGATATCGTTCTGTTTTCTGTTTTGTGTGTCGTCACGGGGAAGCCGATTTCCCCCCCTGCCACTGTATGGGGGCCTGCTTCTCCTTGCGTCACCCCTCACTGTGTGTGGCATGTGTCACCCGTGACCGTGTCCCCGTCACGTCAGCCTTCTCTATTTAGACAGTCCGTATGTCTGTCTCTCCAGTTTATGCTATCACATTCCGAGCACCCGTCACTGTGTGTTTTCTGACTGCTTTGTGTATATATATACTGTACACCTTATATATATACACCGATATCACCGTTTCGATCAGGTTATCGACCCACATCACGCTTGGTGGTGTTCGGTTTGGCTGGACTCGCTTTGGCTTCGCGTCAATTCTACAATTCCCTATTACTTCCTTCGGACTTACTTCGGTTTGAGTGCAACTGCCTCATCCCAACTTCCTTGTCCAACTTCGTGGCTACTACCCAAATTCATGGTCCTACCACAAGGACCAATGGGCAATTGCGGTTTCGATCACTAAATCGACTATTTGAGGCACAGGCAACATTTGTACATGATATTTATGAGTTAAATGAATTTTATTTCTTATAGCGGCGGCCCCCATGAGACTTTAGGTGTGTGGTTGAACGACACGCTTTAGGGGTGTAACTTCACCAAAAGCTTGAAGAAAATGGTGGTCCTACCACAAGGACCACCGTTATTTTGAGTATTAGGAGTCACATGGGAGGCTCACGGTGATGCTCATGGTTATACATCTTGAGTTTATGACCAAATAAGATAACTGAATCGGTTACTTCGCACCCTCATCATCATTTCCGCTCTATTTCAGCATGGCGCATGTTCAACACAATGCAAATTCCGAATTTAGCGAATTTCGGACTTTAGAAATTGGCATTCATCCATTCTAAAATGTACACGCCAGTCGAAAAATAAGATATTTGGTTGATGTTAGACTTTCAGAAATTCGCAATACATATATACTTGAAGATTTAATGTGCCGCACACACCAACCTTGCGATATATGCCCTCTAGCAAGCAATTATGATGGCTGGCTGGTCAGCTCGCGTGACCACTGTTTTAGGGGGGAAACCAACGAGCCAATATATTAGAGGGGAAGCCAACGAGCCAACGAGCCAATATATGCATCCCAACCGGGCCTACCGCCCAAATATGATTGGGACATATGTATAGGCTCAATTTGATGGTATCCGCGCAGGTGTAGTGTTGATATATGATTGGTAAAAAAATATTGAAGATGAGTCACTAATTTGCCACATTTTGAATGTTCCAAAAAATCAGTTTTGAAAAATTTGATTGTAGAGGTTTGAAATGCGTTCGTCATGGATATATGGGATGGATATAGGCCAAACCAGCGTTCAAATAAATTAATATATGACCTCTATATACCACCTTTCATTGGTTAGACACCACAAATCACGGGAGATGGCCAATTAAATTATCGGAACAATGGTCCTCGTGGTAGGACCAAATCGTCGATTTGGTCCTACCACAAGGACTGCGGGGCAGTAGCCATTCGTGTGTTGCCTACCGTCTGTGACTGGTTTTACGCGATCTCCCTCGACCAACCAACCTTCCTTATTTACTTCCTTCACTCTGGTCGCCTACTTCCTTCCACGTCCTTCAACGCTCTGACCAGCAGCGCCTCTGCTGCCGGAAAACTGACGTACCTTACGGAATTTTTGACGTGACCACCGTGTTCCTCGTCGAATTTTACCCTAATTTGACCCCTACATCGTCCGATTCCGTTAATTTTACAAGAAGTTACGTTATCACCACCAACCCAAACGTCCACTCGACTTTCTGACCAGCAGCACCCCTTCTGGCGGGAATACGGGTTACCGTACGACGTTTTTGACATTACCCCCGTTTTCCTCGTCAAATTTCACCCCAATTTGACTTCTCCATCGCTTGATTTGGTTAATTTTTCGAGGAGTTACCTTTCACCCACGAAACCCTATCGACGCGCCTTCCAGATTTTGCAGCCGCAGAGATCATGGCCTCGCTACGCCAGCGTGCGCGCATGGCCGCAGTTCGGTATGCACTGGACTTGCTTCGACGACAACATCTTCCCTTTGACTGTGGTCTGGTGGTGCCTGGTGGTGCTTACACACCAAGCACCAAACTCGAGTCCATCGCGTTCGCCATCAACAACGAGTGCTTTGACTCCTTCGACGTCGTCCCTCCATCCACTCCCTTCGCCCTCGCCCTGCACCCCACCTGTTCACCATCTAGTGGTGTGTGGTGATGTTGCCACGCCCACTTCGCCCCTCACCATCGTTCCTTTCGAGCCATTCACAATGCGCTCAATCGCGCCCCCTTACCGCATTTTTCACCTTCCACCTCCCCACCCCCTTCTCGTCGACGCATTCATTCGCTCTGGTGGTGCCAGGCTGCTTTTGGCTTTGGCACCGCACAGGAGTTGGTTGATTCGTCGTCTGGATGCCCCTCGACATCTTCGAGAACACCGCCGCCGCCACTTGGTGAATACGCGGCCACATCGCAACCAACATGTTGAGTGAACTAGTCTAGACCTTAGCCACAATTGTCTTGCAGAGTGACACCGCATCCTGCCAGCTGTTAGCTGGCTGCAATGGTCCCATGAACTCTGACATTAAGTGACATTGGGTTTAGGTTTTAGGGTTTGCTTGCTCTGGGATTGCCACTCACAACTTCGGGGTGAGGTGGTGTCACTGATAAAACAGGAGAAATATGTAATATATATCCTGTCCCTGAAACTGTGAAAATGCAGGTGTGCTGGTTCGTGGAATACTAAAGTCAGATAAAACAATAAGATGTTCTGGCTAAGTGTTTCGGGAGCCTGTGACACGGTGACACAGACAGCACTGCGAGTGACATCCAGGCGAGGGGTGACACAAAGGGTGCACCACTGCTCCCCTCTGGGGGGAAAGTCAGCATCCCCGTGACACCACCTCACCCCGAAGGCGGGAGGTGCACTGCAGGGCCAGCCGGTACACCCGGACAGGCGGCTAGAAGAAATGTTAGAATGTTACTCAGAGAGGCCTTTTTCAACCTAGCTAGAAGCAATTCCATGCTGTGGCGCTAGCACACTCTCACATTTCAAGCCCGAATCCAATTTTAGGGTTGCAATCTAAGCAGGCTTAAAAACGGCGGCGGCGGCGCCCTCAATGATGTGAAGCACAAGCCCATCGTCGTGGATCAACCGATGCCCAAGCGAGGCCAAAGCCCACAACGGCGTGGCACCACCATAGCGGATGAGCAGAAGTAGGGGGGGCGAGAAGGGCGAAGGTGGAAAATGCGGTGAGCGTGCTCAACGAACGCGCTGCACACAGCAAAGGTGAGGATCGAGGAATTGGAATGGGAGTGGGCGGTGGTGATAACACCACCACACACCACCAGATGACGGACAAGGGATGCGTCGGGTGAAAGCGGAGAATGCGGAGAGGCGAGGTCGTAGGAGTCAAAGTCCTTGTCGTCGATCAAGCCGAAAATGTCGGAGTCGAGGTTGGTGCCTGGCGAACAAGCTCCACCAGACACCACTAGGTCGCAACCAGGGGTAAGATGTTGTCGATGTAGGCGTAAAGATACCAACGCTGAACGTCTAGCGGCCATACGTATACGCTGGAGTGAGGCGGCCATGGCCACAGACTGCAGACTGCAGAATCTGCAAACCCAATGATAGGGTTCCCAAGCGAAAAAATAACTTTTCGTAAAATCAACCGAACCCAGTGATGGAAGGGTCAATCGGGGGTAGATTTTCGCGGGGAACACGGCGGTGAGGTCAAAAACGTCGTGCGGAAAGCCAATTTTCCGGCAGCAGAGGTGCTGCTGGCCAGAGTGTCGAAGGCGTAACGTGCCAAAAGCCGTAGGGGCGTTGACCGTAGATGTCGTTGGTTTTGATCGCAATGTTGACGTTCCAACAATCCTGCGTGGTCTACGAGACGGAGGCAGGGGTACTCTGCGACCCGGAAGGTGGTTTTGACGGTGAACCGGTATGATGTGTGCGGGCAGCGCGCAGAGCGGAAGCAAGTCCCTCACGTCGGGTCGAAGCCATTGTCGGGAGAAAATACTGCTTGTCCAGCGGTAAATGAAAGCACACGAAGTGTGCAACAAAAACGGCTGAAGATGTCGGAAAGAGAATGTCGAGATGTCGAGATGTCGGTGCTGTGCCGTGACGTGCTGCGCGTGTGCGGTGCGGCTGATGTCGAATTTTGCTGCCAAAAGATGTCGATAGAGTCGCGAAAAGCGAAGCGGACCAGAGAGAAAACAAGCCAACACGAAAGGTGCGTGGGCTATAACCTGATAAAACAGGAGAAATATGTAATATATATCCTGTCCCTGAAACTGTGAAAATGCAGGTGTGCTGGCTCGTGGAATACTAAAGTCAGATAAAACAATAAGATGTTCTGGCTAAGTGTTTCGGGAGCCTGTGACACGGTGACACAGACAGCACTGCAAGTGACATCCAGGCGAGGGGTGACACAAAGGGTGCACCACTGCTCCCCTCTGGGGGGAAAGTCAGCATCCCCGTGAGTCACGGGGAAGCCGATTTCCCGCCCCACTGTATGGGGGCCTGCTTCTCCTTGCGTCACCCCTCACTATGTGTGGCATGTGTCACCCGTGACCGTGCGTGTCCCCGTCACGTTAGCCTTCTCGATTTAGACAGTCCGTATGTCTGTCTCTCCAGTTTATGCTATCACATTCCGAGCACCCGTCTCTGTGTGTTTTCTGACTGCTTTGTATATATATACACCTTATATATATACACACCGATATCACCGTTTCTATCATGTCGACCGGTAGATCGATATCGCAGGCTGCTGGATGTGACACAATCTGACTTTTACCGTTCTGATCCCGAAACCCTTAACTCAGGGTTTATTTCCAGTTATCTGATATATTCACTCCGAACTATATATCTGACAGGTTTGGCCCCACCGTTACGCTTTATTTACATAGCCACTGCGACACCGCCGGGATGATTGGCTAAAGCCAGACGCTTGGGATGGAGTGAGGCGCTCCGCACGTGGAAGTGCTGGCAGTCGCGGGTATGGCCTAAGTTTTATGGGTTGATTTACGGCTAGCTGTAGGCCCTTGAGAAGATTTTTTTCTACGGGATTTAACGTTGGATTGGTTTACGTATCCTGGTTGGTTACCACACCGTTTCGTATTGGCCGCCATCTGCCACACGACTTCTCGGAATTACTGCTCTCTCACGGCAGCCGTATCGACGACCCGCAGCATTTCTTGACCGCCCAAGACTGCCGCATTTTTTCCACGTCTTCTTGCCTCACTCCACCCCTATATATAGTCTTCTTCATCATGGTCGCTTCTACTAGATCAACAGCTAGCATGGCGAATCGCCGCCGCACATTAAGCACGATTTTTGATTCCGTTGCTGCCAGGCATGCCAACACACCCGCGACTCCGCCAGCGGCACAGCCGCCCGCTAATTCGGCAGGAGCTACATTTTTTGCATCGGTACGCACGTTACAGCGAGGGCACTTCGACATGAAGGTTGCCAAGCGCGTCCAACGCAAGCTGTTCGACGGCAAGGAGGGGAGATTTTCCGGTGCGGAGTCCCACGCGGCGGCCATCTTCACGAGAATGGTCTCTGCGCTGCAGACAGCATTCGTCACTGAGGACATCGGTTTCGCTCCGCTCTTCACGCTGGACGACGCTACTTTGGCCGCCCGCGTGGAGGCCAACAATTTGTTGTTCTCCAGACTCGAGCTGCTGGTAGACCCCTCCTCGCCCGCAGCGGACTGGATGGACTCGTCCCACGCCAGCTTCCCGACAGACGGTACTGTAAGCGTGTTCTGCTCGAGTTCGCCCGTCGGATGATCCCGATTGGTGACCCCTTCCAGGGGCAAGCAAGCGGGCATGTTCGCCGTCCGCATCCCTGCGGGCATGGACCCTCATGGACCGATCGAGGACTTCAACGCCGCGCTCAAGGCTGCGAGAACAAGGGCAACGCTTATGGACGAGGACGTGAAGTCCCTTTTCATCAAAGCCCTCGACGCCACCTTCTACCAGCCGGTGGTGTCCCGCTTGCTTCTTCACGACCAACGGGCCGCCCACGACCTCCTCACCATTCAGCAATGGGTGCGTGAGTGCTACGGCGAGCACGTGCGGGCAGGCACCGCCACCGCATCCGCACACCGGTACGTCCCACGGCACGCACTTCATGGAGAAGGACATCGATGGTTCGGGCGCGACGAGTGAGATCGCGGACTTACGGACGATGGTCCTCGACTTGAAGCGGCAATTGGCCGCCTTCCTCGACACCGCCGAGCCGTCTCCGCGGGGATTTACTCCTCGCGCGGACAAGCCGGACCGCCACGTCAAGACCCGCTTCGCGGCCTCCCCCCTCCCCAAGGGGGGGAATTGTTCTCAACCCGTCTCCAAGAAGGTGGCCTTCCATCGCGACACCGGTGCGACCATCCCGTACTGCCAAAATCAGGTGTGCGCTAAGGGGAAGGCGCGGCATTGGTATCGGGACTGCCCGAACGGGGGCAGGACCGGGCTCTCGGCCTACGCCTTCGCTGAGGAGGCCGAAAACTCCGTGCTAGCCGCGAAGTTCCAACACGCCATCGACCACGACGACCCCGTGGAGTTCGACGCCCTTTGCATGCTTGCGGGCGGGAAGCCGGAGATTTTCACCGACCTTTCCGCGTGCTCGTTCAGGAGGACGGTGAGGCCCTCGTGTCCGCCGTCACCGAGTTCTCTGAGATGGCACGCACGGCTGGGGCTTCGACATTCAACGCCAACACCTTCACTGCCAACTTGCCGGTGGTGTCGGAGCCGCCCGCACACTCCCCACCTGCGTCGGTTGAATCCGAAGAGGAATGGACCGGTCCGCCGAACCCCTTCTGCCCTCCAGTCACCCGCACGTTTGCCGATTTCATTGAGAGCACGGGAATTGCATTGGGGGCGCCCGACGAGCCGGCCCCGTGCGAGCATGAATTTGCTCTCCGCGGTTGAGGCACCGGAGCGCGTGATCGACTACGAGCCCGCGACCTGCGCCATGAGCGACGGTGCCTCGGTGGCACTGCCGCGGCCGCGGTACGGCTGTGGGAGCGGCATTCCGGGTATCGGGAGGTCTCTTCTAACTTCCTCCTTGGTGTGTGCACTCTTTGTGATTTGTGCCACCGCCGCACCGCACGCCGTTGCCACTGTCGGTGGTGCCAATGCGCACACATGCACGGCTCCACCGGTCGGTGGTGCTACGTTGACTGCCTCGGCAGTCCCAACTACGGGAACTTCACCGACTGCAATGATTCGTAACGATCTTGGCAACGCGGTGGGTGATGCGAGCACGGTTGCTATTCCGCCACGACGACATGCGCGGTATCGGGAGTTGCGGCAGGGATTCCGCACTCTCCGCAATGTCCCGCGGCCGCCATGGCTATATGACCCCGACCCTGATATGGTTCCGCCGTCACCACCTTACCCGCCGCCGCCGTACTCGTCCGACGACGAGGAGCCGAGCTCTGGTGACCATGCGGTTGTGATCGAGGATTCAGCAATTTCGTCTACGAATGATTTACCACCGGCCCCGGGGGCCGGCGACCACTTCACCCTCACGCTGCTCCGGGCCGGACCGCCAGTCCCGCAGACCTCTAGTGGCTGAGATTGGTCACGCCGTGCCTGCCAAGAGATTAGGTATTGCTTAGCCTCCTAGATGTGCAGAGGAGCTCTCTAAATTGGAGTTGTGTTTAGGGTTTTGGCAACTAACATCAGTATCTGTTAACCTTGCTGTGACCTGGGACCGCCCTAACCAAGAGTACATGCCCCCAGGTGTGCTACAGTTCGTTCCTCCCGAAGTTAAGTAGGGAGTTTGTTTGCTTCGTTTCACTACTAGCTTCGGTCACCACCCTAGCGGGTGGTGTGCTGGATGTGACACGCCGACAATATAATTTGTCACTTGTCACCTCCTAAAGTAGGCTGGGTGACCGTCACCAATAGTCGGGAAACTCCCGTTAGCATTTATGTGTATACCTCCTTTATCAATCTGACTTTTACCGTTATGATCCCGAAACCCTTAACTCAGGGTTTATTTCCAGTTATCTGATATATTCACTCCGAACTATATATCCGACACAGGCCAACCAGATCCCTTGGAGGGCTTGGAGGGCTCGAAATGACGTAAAATCGCGATTTTAGGTGGCACACGTAAAATAAGGCCGAAATCGAGGCTCGTGTAAATCACGCGTATTTACGTGTTTCCGGAGTTTTGAGATTTACGCGTAACGCGTTTATCCGAACATCGGTCCGGGATAAAAAAAATATTAGTCACCAGCACCATGACCCTCTCCGGTATCCGTGACACAATTATCCGTTTTAGAAAGAAAAAATGCGTGTTTGGGACATACCCCCCGATTTTGGGACACCCGGGGGGGCCGTAGGCCCCCCTTGAAAGTGCTTGTTTGGGACCGAAGGTCCCAGGCCTTTGGGACATGTAGGGGGCCGCAGGCCCCCAAAGCCGCAGGCTTTTTGGGACCGTAGGTCCCATGGGGCCGAAGGCCCCGAGGTTTTGGGACGTTTTGGGGGCCGCAGGCCCCCAAAGCCGCAGGCTTTTTGGGACCGTAGGTCCCCATGGGGCCGAAGGCCCCGAGGTTTTGGGACGTTTTGGGGGCCGTAGGCCCCCAAAGCCGTAGGCTTTTTGGGACCGTAGGTCCCATGGGGCCGAAGGCCCCGAGGTTTTGGGACGTTTCGGGGGCCGCAGGCCCCGAAAGCCGCAGGCTTTTTGGGACCGTAGGTCCCATGGGGCCGAAGGCCCCGTGGTTTTGGGACGTTTTGGGGGCCGTAGGCCCCCAAAGCCGTAGGCTTTTTGGGACCGTAGGTCCCCATGGGGCCGAAGGCCCCGAGGTGTTGGGACGTTTCGGGAGCCGTAGGCCTCCAATTCTTGGCGCCTCACTTGAGACCGAAGGTCCCAAGCTTTTGGGACATGTTGGGGGCCGAAGGCCCCCAAAGTCATAGGTTTTTTTGGGACCGCAGGTCCCAAATCTTTGCAGGATATGAACGATATAACGTGGCATACATAACCCACTACAACGTTTTGGTTCTTTCCACACATAAGATGTGTGTGTGTATATAGTCTATATACTTTCATATTCATATTAAACCATCGGAGCACATGTGTATGTGTGTGTATATACACTGTGGGCCCGATTTTAAGCAACAACCGTTTAAGCGACCAACGATGGAATTCTCAAAAATTAAGCCGTTTCCAGCCTTTGCAAAAAGGTTGGATATTTTGCCAACCCCGTTAAAGCAATTCTAGCCCTCTGAATGGAGATCACGAAAATTGTCATTTTTGCTGTTTTTAGCAATTCCAGCCTCCAACGATGAAAATTCTCAAAATTTTTGATGAACCTGATGACACCACCTAAATTTCGAACAAATTTCTGCGGATTTTCGGCTTATTCGTAGGCAGATTTTCAGCTTATTCGTAGGTTGATTTTCAGCTTGTGCATAAACAACTGTTTGGCTTGTGCGTGCATAAGCTGGTTTTCAGCTTATTCGTAGGTTGATTTTCGGCTTATGCATAAGCGGAATTTCAGCTTATTCGTAGGTTGATTTTCAGCTATGCATAAGTTGATTTTCGGCTTATTCGTAGGTTGATTTTCCGCCTATGCATAAGCTGATTTACAGCTTAGTCGTAGGTTGATTTTCAGCTTATGCCTAGGCAGATTTTCAGCTTATGCGTAGGTTAATTTTCAGGTTATGCATAAGCTGTTTTCCCGCTTATTCATAGGTTGATTTTTAGCTTATGCATAAGTTGGTTTTAAGCCTATTCGTAGGCTGATTTTCAGCTTATGCATAAGCTGATTTTCAGAATATTCGTAGATTGATTTTCAGCTCATGCATAAGCTGATTTTCAGCGGTTATTCGTAGGTTGATTTTCAGCTTATGCATAAGCTGATATTCAGGTTATTCGTAGGTTGATTTTCAGCTTATGCATAAGCTTAATTTCAGGTTATTCGTAGGTTGATTTTCGGCTTATGCATAAGCTGAATTTCAACTTATTCGTAGGTTGATTTTCGGCTTATGCATAAGCTGAATTTCAGCTTATTCGTAGGTTGATTTTCGGCTTATTCATAAGCTGATTTTCACACATGGTACAATTTTCAACATGCATATCTAAAGATTTTTTTAGGGATGCATATGCCAGGATTATTATTTTTGGTATTGCAACCACATATGGGTCGATTCTCAATCTTCATATGAAACAATTTCTTGTCCACCCATGGGTGACTCTTAGGCTAATTATGAAAAGATCTGCAACCCATACATGAGCGATTGCCCATCTACATATTGAAATGTTTTGCAACTTGCGCATGGGCTGATTTTCAACATGCATATCAAATTATTTGTAGCCGATGCATGTGGTGTTTCCATGTTCAATTGAAACGTCGTTGTCTCTTAGCGGATGTTTCCTGTGCCTCACGCCTTTCC